>CAAKHD010003115.1:64813-75030 GCA_901007705.1 Fistularia tabacaria | reverse complement strand
AAGATGTTGAGTAAGTAAGTTGTTTTTTGTTTTTTGTCAACATTACATTATTTTTGTGAAAGATCTCATGTATCTGTCTCTCTCTCTGTCTCTCTCTCTGTCTCTATCTCTCTCTCTCAGTCTCTCTCTCTCTCTCTCTCTCTCTCTCTCTCTCTCTCTCTCTCTCTCGCTTTATGCATACACAGTTAATTGTCCACTGACAAAAAATTATAGGATGTAATGTTCCACAGGGATTTGTGTATGAGACAGTCATCGGTGGATAAATGGGTGCGGTTCTATTCCAAGCACTGTAATATGATATTTGTCAACGTGAGAAAGAACCCCCCCCCCTCCAAAACAGCATAAAGAAAACATCTATTGACGTGCTGACCAGTCAACAGAGCACACACTGTTCGCAAACAATACTGACTTAGGATACATTTGAATTAAATATCAGTTCTCAATGGCTTTATATACATTACGCAGACATCGCGGAGCATTATAAAATGGACAAACAATAGGATTTGAGCCCAGTATCTACTTGTTCAACATGGAGATATTAATTGTTCATGCATTATTAATGTGGCACTGAGTTTGAAACACAGCCCACGTTATGTGTCTATCTTCATCACCAATGATGTGCCCCCGTTTCAGTGAAATTTCCAGGAGGATCAGCTCCTGAAAATCAGAATGATGCGAGGCTCAGAGGGAACCTGAGGCAAGATGAAGGGACAAAGCTGTTTCACTCCAGTTGGGGCAATGGCTCACTGTAACATGAAGCTCCTCCAAACTGCCCGAGTGTGTACGCGCACACACACACACACACACACACACACACACACACACACACACACACACACACACACACACATATATAGATGTGTATTCATTTCGCAGCCTTGTTGTTGGCCTTGACTACTAATACAATGTCAGGATGATTTGTTGAATAGAATAATAAGTGTTTATACTTGGTATTAATGTTCTGAACGCATCATTGTGACATTTAAATTGGTCATATTAAAAAGGAAGAGACAAATCCCAGACACGTTCTTCGAATGCTCAAGAATGAATTCTTAAAGCCAAGGTTGCATCACAAATGCTAAAAACACCCCTATATGGGCAATGACTCATTGCATTTTTCTTACCCGGATGTCACTGCAGCCATAATCCCCACCTACCAAATGTTGGTTTGCACAGTTGCTTGTTGTTGCTCTTTGGGGAGGGGGGGGGGGTATCACAACAAATTCTGTAGTTGTAGTGTTAGAGTCCAGTATGCGTCTTCTAATCATTGCCTTATAAAGCAGCTTTTGTTAAACTGCTACCTAGTTTTTTTTCCCAGAGAAATGTTTTATTACTTTAAGGCTACAGTTAAATTAATGTGTTTAAGTATAAAACCTTCCCATTAGGGGTAGCTATTTCACCTCAATGGTTATGGCTGCAACTATACCTTTAACAGTACTGACAACTACATTTGCTTTGCACCATCGGTGTATCTGCATTTATGCAAATTTTACCCTGAGTGCATTGGCAGGAGGAGTTTAAGCAGAGGGCAGGGCGCCAGCCGGCCCTCCAACTCATTGGCAGCTCCCTTCAGAGGTGAGAATGAGCAATGGTGCCCGTCCACGCGGCAGGATATCGCAGCACCGCAGGGGGAGCAAGAGAGACGGAGACGTCGATGGGTGGGCGGTGTGGAGGACAACACTCCCATCCAGATGCTCTCACTCTGATGGGACTGCAGTCCCTTTTCTGCACTGATTTAATTTCATGAAGTTATTTCCAGCTTCCAATGCAGCATATGAGGGAACTACTTTTACAGTAGCATACAAATGTCAGCTATTTCCAAGTGCCCTTTTAGCATAAGTATGAGCATGCTTGCTCTTTTTTGGTCATCATAATATAATCAACAAGGCCTTGTTCTCTAGGACTATATTCCACAACTAAGTGGCAAGTAACTAAAAGTTTTACCTAGGTAACGAAGACAGATGTTGCAAAATAATAATCATCTTTATAGTCTTCGGTCCAAATGGACCTCACAATGTGGCGCTAACACAATAAAATTATTGATGTTATGTCAAAATGTAATGATTGATTTATAATGATAAGTATAATTGATTTATTTTCTTTAAATAAATGGGGTCTAGCATGGACAAATATCGAGCTTACATGCAAGTTATACATATATATATCTATATATATATAGATATATATATGCAATTAGACACGATGGTAATTGACAACATGAGTACTCTAAGAGACATTAATCAAAATAATGCAAGAGCATATGTAACTTGCATTATTTTGATTAATGTCACAGGATGTGGTTTCTGCCACTATTTCTCAATTGATACATTGCCAAAAGCCAAAGTTTGATAATGTTGTGAACTAGCATGGATTCAGATATTGTATACATATCTAAACCACTCTTTGTGATACAACTTGAACTGATTGGTAAGATGACGCATTTTTACCCACATTTATTCACAGTAAAGGGACAGATTTTATAAATACCTAGGCCATTAA
Source organism: Fistularia tabacaria (assembly GCA_901007705.1). Classification (NCBI taxonomy): domain Eukaryota; kingdom Metazoa; phylum Chordata; class Actinopteri; order Syngnathiformes; family Fistulariidae; genus Fistularia; species Fistularia tabacaria. Next base: position 72,531 of record CAAKHD010003115.1, on the reverse strand, counting down.
CATACATAATTAAAACTGAAGTCTGCTCAGCTGACCAAAGCAGAGTGGCATAGCTTTGAGGTCACTTTAATCAAATTAAAACATGCCGGGATCAATAACAACTATTGATAAACTAATATGGAACACTTTTTAATTGGGACCAGCTCTCTTCCCTGATCCCCAATGTTATGCAATTAGTTTTAAAGCGACAGCTGAACATTGGCTAACTTACTGGCTATATTATGATTACATGACTCATGCTTCAATTATAGCTGTTGGATGCTGGATTCAGCCTGCTGTTTTCCACAGTCAACCAATAATAGAGCCAGGAGAACATTGAATGATGTTGTAATGAAAATAACATAAATATGCATTGGCTGGATGGCTAAATACAATGTGACATTATTGACAAGTGATCAATAACACACACTGTACCCTGCAGTGTATATGCAATTTTTAGATACTTTCTTTTACACTGTTAACACTGTCAAACAAAGCATACCTTTCACTGAAGGCCTATTCTTGCAGACCATGTGTTTGTGTCATTTGCCATCAGTACTTGCTTAAGATTGATTTTAGTCTACTGTTTTTACAACCTCATCTATATAAATGAACCATAAAGCCACCAACTGATCCTGGATAATTCATTACACACAACCTTAATGGTAAGTTATATGCACATTACTGTTGAATTTTACTGTTAATTAATTACCATGTAGCGATTCTATGATTATGGAATTAATATAACAGTTACACATTTCAAAATTTTAGCACAACCCAGAAAGGTTCATTTCTGATGCCTTTTTTTCATCATTTTTCCCGAAGCAGTACAACATTTCCAAAGCCAGTTTTCGTACACGTATCCAAGCCTGAGGCCTGTCTCCATCCCGTCCTGCAGAGTTACACGTCAACACACAAACCCCCACACTTTGTTTCAGGACTAGGTTAGGAAAGGGGAGTTTCGAGGTGTTTCATTGTAAAATGGTAGATCACCTGAAATTAGACTGAAACAGTCCACTGTGGGTCACAGTTAGCAGAAGGGGGTGAGGGATATAAATGCAACCTGTTTTCCAAAGTGACCTTTACAGCTGATGAGCACATAAATGCGGCAGTGTGTCCTGCTAGTGTATCATTGCTACACATGCCGATGATACCCCACCACCACCCAGCCAGGGCAGCGTGGTCCTGCTCCCTGACCTCTATGACATTTATGTGACGGTCATGCTGCTGGGCTGCTCCCTGGGGACGGATCAACAACATATTTATCAAAATCGCCCCTGCAGGGGACCCGATGGAGGGGGGAGAGGGGTCGAGACGACTGACCTGTTGCCTGCTGGCCGTCGCAGGGCTCCTCCGCTCGGCGTCCTCGCCCGCGCTGTCCGGAGCGCCACCCCCGTGTCTCGGCCGTGGTTCCGACGCGGCGGCGCATCGATCCCCCGTCGCGTCATCCACCATCTCCAGGTGTTTGTAGCGGAGCAGCTCCAGCTCCAGCAGCCCGGCCAGCGTCGCCTTGAGACGCTCGCCGATGCGGACACGCTCGGTGCCCGACCACAGCGAGTTCACGCAGCCGCGGCGGTCGGCCATCGTCCCCCGGCCGGAGCGGAAACGAGGCTTACGGTCCGGCGCCGGTGAGAGCGAGGCACATCCTCAGGAGCAACAGCAACACGGTAGCCGCCTGGATGCTGTACGCAGCCGCCCTCAGGCACACGAAGCCGGTCATGATCTACCGCGCCATGCAGCCCGGAGCCCCGGCAGCCCGGCGGGGGGAGCGGGAGCGGGAGCGGGATCGGCCTCGAGGATCACTGACCAGCCACGTTCCTCACGACCGGCCTTTATCTGCGGGTGTCTGTCATTCAGTCCAGTGTCACCGATGGACCGACCGCGGTTGCCATGGTTGCCGGGCTCCGTCCCCTCTGCGTCGCCGACCAGACAATAAATGCAACAGATGGAACCGGTGGCGTTACATGTGGGAGCGGGCGGCGAGGGAGGAGGAGCCTCTGCGCCGCGCTGTGATTGGTCAGGGGCTTTTTTTCGAATGGACACACTGGGGGGAAGAATACGTCCAAAGTTGGGTGTACAGTCAAGCCTGGGGACAAATACACACATTCCTCAAGTGTTCCCATAGAGATAGTGTGTCCCTTTGTATGACCTCATCGTTTCTCTTTAACCATTCAGGCGACTTTGGTGTCATCAGGACTCTTCAGGGTGTGAACAGGTTTCCCCGCTGACCGACCTCCGAGACCTCCAAGATAGTTTATTCCAAACAAAAGTTAGATTAGATTATTTTTCTAATCATGTGAGAGGCAGTGTCACATACATCCACTGTGGAAAATAGCTCTAAATAGTAGAAAAGAGAAAGAAAACCGTCCCAGAGAAAGAAAACCAGGTCCCAGCATCCATACCTACATACATGTAAAACAACCCAAATTCAATTTCAAAAGTAATATGCATATACATAAATATTTACTTTGGCCTGAAAATATCTAACGACAACTGTCACATTCACAAATGCTTGAAAGAGAACCTTTGTATAACCTATTTTTAAGTCAGATGATATTCAAGCTGTTTGTAACCTCAGACCTTTCTGCATCTGTCCCGCAGTGTCCAGAGTTGGAAGGAAGGGGGAGGGTTGTATTTCTTATTCAAACAATAATCCTTTGCTTCATTGCATTCTGTGCAACTGTGCTCTATAACTCATCACTCCATAGATTTGACAACTGTTTACCGGAAAAGTGTCTTATGGACGAGGGGGAGATCGTTGAGGCTGTGCTCCTGTGCCTGAGGAATTTTAACTTTTCCCACAATGCCCTCAAGTGGTCAGAACTGTAACCTAATCATGGAACTAAGAGTGAAGTGAGGAGGCCCTCAACCACTGATCAGATGGTCTCAATTCTCACACTTGCTTCCCACAAGGGTCTGTGTCAGGACCACTTCTGTTTACCCCTGAATTGATGTCCTGAACATGATGCTTTGATGAAAGGGTTCAGCTATAAGCTGGTGACACCGTGACTTTGTGAGTGGCACCACAAACCAACAGATTTGCGAAATCAATCACACTTTCAATTGGTAAAAAAACGTTGTCACTTCAGATCAGGCCACAATCTTATATGGAAATAAAAGAGTTTGTCTATAACTCTAAATATCTGGGCATACCTTTAAATTCACAATAATCTCTAAAATATGATGTTTTTATCACATATTCCAGTTGTTTTTTTGGATTACGTACGGTCACAGGTTCAATTTCTCAGACAGGCAAGACAGAGTCTCCTGAATGTTTACCTCTGCGATCAACAGAATATGTATTTTCAGTCTTATAAGTGCTTTTAGCCTCCCTACCGATGAATGCTGTTGTTGCAGAAATGCAATTCATATCAGAGAACTTACCATTCTTTCATGGTACACCTTTAAAACATCTGATTAAGAACCTTACATGAGTAGTTTACTGCCATAAATAAAACAGCTAAAATTCTAACAGGCCTCTTATTTTTTCATGATTGTCGGGAGTATCCAGCGTTGTCATTCAAAAGTCTATGACAGAGTTGTTTTGGTCTCCAGAGCCATATATTCACTAATACAGTACATTTTGTTCCCTAGTAAGCCATGTTATTTGACATTCCCTGCTTTAATATCTGATATATACGCTATACCTATGTGGCCTTGACTTGTCTCATTGAAATGTGCTGCTAAGTTGTCTTTTTATGCTTTATTGCAGCTCACGTGTCACTTGTTAAGATTTTTATTTCAGGAGCGAATATGTATTCGAATTAAAAGAGATTTGCTTTGCATTTTAAATATTTATTCTAGGACAGCAGATTTTAAAAAAAAAAAGCAAAAAAGACTCAAATCATTTTAGGCCAACATTTTGAATCTGGCTGTTGTTTGATTGGCAACATTCCCCCAAAATGAACCAACTAATTTGTTCCCACTGGTGAGAAAGTACATGCAGATCATCAGGATGAGATAAATCCCCAATTGGCTCATTATTGCATTGAATGATTTTCCACAGTACGAGTAGATCATTGTATACCGGCCACATAAATAAATAATGTCAGAATTTTAAAACACACCACAGACACAACATAGATCCACTCCTGAAGGAGAAATTGCATGGATGTCAGCCCTCCACCAGCAGATGGTGGTCTTCTCCCTTCACTGGATGTTTCTGGCTGGATGTTTCTGGCTGGTTGTGCGGCTGCGTTGGAAATTTCAACATTGCCATTCTGTCTTACCTCAATATTTACCAACAAGTTGAATGGCTACATTTTCCTCTTCGTGAAATTGTCTGATATTTATACGTCTGACTTTTGGGGAAAGGTGGGATCCAGACTCTAGTCAATCACAGAGCCAAGCATGAAGAGATGTAAGTATCCAACCACACCTTCACATCAACAGACAAAAACAGTTGTCATTTAATGACAACTTCATTTTGGAGGATTGTGGGGGAGAGTCCTGACCATTGTATCACCATGTCAACTTTCTTGGGAACTCTTCAGTAACATTTATTACTGTTGAATCTACTCATTAGACTACTATCATCACACATCACCACACAATGTTATTACTGTATATGCTGCTCATTATACAACACTGTGGTACATAACCTTGTTGTTAATACTGCACATATACACACATGTCTATCCAGATTTTATCCATGGCTTTGCACTATCTCACTAACCAGTTTACTCATTTGGGTTACTTTGCTACGTTGGACTCTGCACTTTATATGATTGTACTGTGTATAATGCACTATTGTCCAGTCTTTATTTATCCACATGTCATTACTAGGTGTAACTGAAAGCCGGAGCCAAATTCTTTGTCTGTACGAACATACTCGACCATCAGGGCAGATTCTGATTCTGTTACAGGGTTACGTGAACGACGACTGGTGTTTTTTCACTGTTATCAGAACCCAGAATCAGTGTCCAATGAAACTCTGACAACAGCATTGCCTTCTTGCACATATAATATCATATGGACAATAAAAAAAAATAAAAATTGACACTGTAGTAAATTAGTACACGTTCATAAGCCTGTGTGCAGTCACTGCATGCACATTCACCATTTCTTGACAAATGCTGAACTTAAAAGAGGCAAAGAATCAGCAGCAATTTAAAGATTTAAAAAGAAAAGAGCCACTTGACTTCTGCCCATTTAAGCTGTCAGGATAGAATACTTGAGGAAATGAACTATCAGGGTATCATCCTTTGTCTGAACAAATTGAAACTCAGTCACTCTGAGTCTATATTTGTGTTTCAGTGGCACTTAGTTTGCTAATGGTGGGATATGAAACTGTCCACATACATTTACACGTGGGTCGTCTCCGGTGAAGAGATCATGAGTGTTTAAGAGTAGGGCAGTGGCTGTTGTGGCTGTGGTGGGGTGTTTTTATAATGTGAATATTATGTACTAGATTACATCTATATGTAGTCAATGGTCTGTCAGACAGATTGATGATGTGTAATGACATACATGCTTTTCAAGCATATCTGTGTTGCCCAGGATTCTAAATGGCCCGCGATAACTGACACTTTGCTAAATACACCATATTCTTAAAACGTACTGAAATGGAACCTTCAACAATATCATTCAAAATATCATTCATATCAATATTATTCAAAAACCCAGCATCTCTATTGAAACACGGAAATTTTCAACATTATTCCTCTATAAAATATGGAGGAGATACATGAAAAGAGCACACCCCTTGTTTCTATTCAAGTGTATCTTGCTTGAAGAGCACGTTTTGTGCTTTGTGTGAAAAAGGGCCCCAAAAAATATGATAGAACTTTCCCTTAGAGAACGGGCACTATGTCGAAATCATGGACACAAGAGATTTAAACACGTTTTCAGAACACATTCCGAAAATCAGCTGAGAAGTGGTGAGGTCAGTTAGATGTTATCAGAAGCAAAACATCCCCTCAGCCCATTTTGTCTTGTCCCCAGGATACTAAGTGAGAAACCAACAGCCTTTTCTCTGGAAATTTCAAGCAATTAAAGATCTGAGGATAATTTGAAAAATTGGCTGTGGAGTAGCAAAGGAAATTTTTACATTGAAAGCCTTTTATTCATACATTGAATAATTCCAATTGACTAAAGACATGTGAGGGCTGTAGGAGAGCTGGTACTACTACATAGATTAACAATGCACTGAAAAAATGAATTATAATGTATTTATTATATTCACTTACCTGTTGCGGGGCGCAGGAGGGAGAGCGATCGTCCTTGGAACCGGACATTTCTGGTTCGATTCCCAGCTCCTCCCAGTGAGTCGAAGTGTTGTTGAGCAAGCCACTGAACCCCCTAACTGCTCCCCTGGCGCTGCTAGACGGCAGCCAACTGCTCATGGTTCATCCATGATGGGTTAAATGCAGAGAACGAATTTCCCCCCGAGAGATTAATAAAGTATACATTATTATTATCAATATTGTTTAGTGTAAATTCATTAATGAAGTAGAGAAGCTTAGACATGTATCAGTAAATTACATTTTTAAGAAAAGACACATTTGATGAAATTAGATTTGTTCATTAAACAGACAGTAATACTGGAAACAAGTTTGATTAGGAACTGCACTGTAATTACGGCATTTAAAATACTTAACATTAGCGAGACAAAGAGAAATGTTATGTAATTGTACTTATGTGATGCGTTTTATTGTGTCACCACACAAGACTGGCCTTCAGACGCCTCAGAAATGTTATGACATCAACAATGCCTGGGGGACATCACGGCAAACTGCTATGTTCCCAATCCTCCGATTCAGTAAGAACATCAAAGGTCAGAGGCATCAAACGATAAAGATGGTAAGAGGCTTGTCAGTGTGAAAGTTTGGGTATCTCAGTTGTGTCTTGGGGTTGGGAACGTCATATGATTTAGCCGCTTCCAACATCGCAGGCTGCCCTCATTACACTCCTACTGTATGATTGTGTACGTGACAGCAGCACCAAAGTCACAAATAGATGTAAGAATGCCCTGTGAGATAACCAGTATGTGTGAATCTAGTTATGGCCTACGAGGGGGGTGAGAACAGACACAAACATGCAGACCTGCACTTATACACAAGCACAAACACACACAGACACACTAATGCATCCCTGCACACGACTCACCGGGACGGGATGTGTGTCTTTGTTGGTTGGTGTCACATTTCACCTCCCTGCTGGAGCTCCTATAAAGCATCAGGGGTCCCAGTAGCTCATTGGGGTTTGCAAACTTCCACCCGAGGGGACTTCACTGTCAGCCCGGGGAAGACCGCCACCAACACCTCCATCACCGCAGGTCTCCGCAAACCACCCCAAGCAACAAACATGGCTCCTTTTGAAAAATCCATGGAGTTGATGCCCTTTAAGCAGAGGAAATGCCTCGGTAAGTCATATGTTCATTTATTACCTGACACTTGAGTTTTAGTACGCCGTTAAAATGTCGAAACGCTACCGATTTACAAACCCCTTAAATGTTTGAAATTCTATTTGTCTTTAGAAACAAGAAAAGATGAGGTGTTTAGCATCCGCTCTAAATTCCCAAACAAGTTGCCAGTGAGTTTTGGTTTTGCATATCCTCTGTGAAGTCATTGAAAATCCTTGAAAAATTGTCATCACTGATGTTTGTGTGTGTGTGTGTGTGTGTGTGTGTGTGTGTGTGTGTGTGTGTGTGTGTGTGTGTGTGTGTGCTGCGACTGGTTTTGTGCTCCGGAGTCTTTGAGTTGAAGCTGCGGGAGTTTCTCAATAAGAGAGGTGTAACT
>CAAKHD010003115.1:54762-64793 GCA_901007705.1 Fistularia tabacaria | reverse complement strand
TAAATATCTAAAAAATTGTAACCTTTCATGTTTGTGTGTGTGTGTGTGTGTGTGTGTGTGTGTGTGTGTGTGTGTGTGTGTGTGTGTGTGTGTGTGTGTGTGTGTGTGTGTGTTCAGGTCATTGTCGAGCGTTACATCCGTGAAAAGACTCTTCCTTTGCTGGACAAGACAAAGTTCCTGGTTCCGTTTGAGCTTACGTTGGGTCAGTTCCTCTGCTTGCTTAGGTAAGTGGTGACAACTTATCTGACACAGCTTGGCTTTTTACGTCCTTCCTCTCTTCACTGCCTCAGTTTGTGCCACTCTGTGTTCCTAGAAATAAGATTGCCCTGGAGTCGACGCAGGCTCTCTTTCTTCTGGTGGCGGAGAAAAGCATGTCCTGCATGTCCTCCAGCATGGGAGAGGTTTATTCTCGCCACAGTGACCCTGACGGCTTCCTCTACATCACCTATGCCTCGCAAGAGATGTTTGGGGCGCCTTGCCTGTCAGCCAGGCTGCCCTGTTGAGCCTCAAGGATGTCAAATGACTCACGTATCTGCCTACCTCAAGGACCCTTCAGGATGTCTTAACTACACAGATTCCATCCTTCCCTTTTGATGGGACTATGCAAGACCAGAGCTAACAGACAGGCTGTTGACCAATGTATTGGCCAAGTGATCTCATGCAATATTAAAGCTAAAAAGCAGATTTTTTTTTTTAAAACAAAACACCTTACTGGACGATTGTTTTTTAAGAAATGGTCAAAATGATGGTCTGCCATGTTGTGATCCAAAAGTTCCCTTTTTTTTTTTTCTTTTTTAAAACCTTTTAATGTTTTTACAAGTACATATGACCCTGTCTATTGCTTCACTTAATCCTGAAATGATTGCTGCAGTGCAGAGAAGCCAGACTTGGATCTGTAATACCGGTACAAGTGAAGCCTCCACCCCCACCTCCACCTAAGCAGGGTCAATGTCTTGCTGGAAAGGTTGTTTCCATTGTAGCACTTATCTCCCTTTCTTATCATAAACGTTATTGTCTTCCCTTAAAAATGTGAAATTTCATCCCTCACCTTTCATCATCACAGACGATAGAGGCACACAGTCAAAACTCGGATATTAATACCACTCATATGTATTTCAGTATTCCACAAAATAAACATGTCCTTTTACCATATTGGCTTCTTGTGATATTTACATGCGATTTTTGGAAAGTTTGACATCAAACAGGACTGCCGTTGAGATATTTGTGTGCTTCCAATCCTTAGTGAATTGGGTCAAACCAAAAAGACAGTAGTGAAAAGAATGTACACTGTTTGGTACTCTAGGGCCACGGAATTCCCTGTGTATTTACACTCACATATTGTTCAACCACACTCAGATGCCCCATTCCTCACCTGCCTCTGAGACGTGGCACTCCCTACACAAGACCGCATTATATAAGCTGACCCAGTCAATTATATGCAGAGGTCAGTGTGTCAGAGGCCGTAAGGGATTATTTTTGGAAATGGAAGAAACATGTGTGACTCAAAACACTGGGGAGGGGGCTAAATAAAGAGACATGGGAGTGATGGGAATACAGCTAACAAAGAAAAAAAAACAGTAAAACAAGGAGAAGTGGCTCCATAAATGTTGCTAAGAAAAGGGAAGGAAGTAGGAAAGAGAGAGGAGGAAGAAGGCGACATCCTCATGGAGGATGACAGGAAAAAGGAAACATGTAAAGGGCAGATATAAAGGGGAGGTGAATAGCTATATAAACACTTGGACTTGCGGTCTTGCCTCTTCTACCTTCACACCCCTTTAGGGTTCAAAATAAACTGATAAGTGAATACTTCATATTAAAAATAGGTACCGAAAAAATTAGTAAACATTTTATCTATATAGCACTTTTCATTCAAAGGATGTAAAGTGCTTAAGCACAAAAGAGACACATCTGTGGCATCTGTGTAAAAACAAAGCCAAAGAAACAATACAACTGTGTACTTAAAAATACAGTTAATGACAATGACATTCAAGACCATTATAAATTAGAATGAAAAGATTAAAAATTAACATGACTGAAAGATTTTTTTAACTCCCATGAATTATATTTACATATATACAAACCCCTATTACAGTGTAGAGCTCATCTGAAATTGACTTATGCGAAGTGGAAAAGTGTGTTGTGGTCTGATAAGTCTACATGTCAAATTGTTATTGGAAATAATGGACATAATGTCATCCAGGCCAGAGAGGAAAAGGACCATCTGGATTGTTATCAGCGCAAAATTCAAAATCCAGCATCTTTGAGGGCATGGCGGGGTGTTAGTGCCCATAGCATGGGGAACTTGCACATCTGTGAAGGCACCATTAATGCTGAAAGATACATACGTTTTTTTGGCGGAACAAATGCTGCTATCCAAGCAGAGTCTTTTCATGGACGCTTATTTAAGCAATGCAATGTCAAGCCATTGTAATGCAGGCATTACGACAGCGGGGCTTTGTCGTAAAAGAGTGTGGGCACTAGACTGGCCTGCAGTCCAGACTTGCCTCCTATTGAAAATGTATGGCATGTTATGAAGCGCAAAATACGATAACGGAGACCCCAGGCTGTTGAGCGACTAAAGTTGTACACAAAGCAAGAATGGGAAAGAAGTCCACTTACAAAGCTTAAAACAATTAAAGCTCAACAGTTCCAAATTACTTATTGAGTGTTGTTGCAAGGAAAGGTTATGTAACACAGTGGTAAAAATGCCCATGTCCCAGCTTTTTTGGGATGTGTTGCAGGCATCAAATTCAAAATGAGTGAATATTTGCAAATAACCTTCGTTGATGAGTTTGAACACTGAATATATTGTCTTTTTAGTGTATTCAACAAATATTGGTTGAAAATGATTTGTAAAAATCATTGTAATCTGCATCTGTAAATCTGCTTTTATGTTTTACATTACATTCAAACCTCATTTGAATTGGGATTTGTGCAATCTCATACATCTTTGCTAATGTTGTGTGGTTTTGAAGAACCTACTGTATGTATACATGGTAAATAATAGGATTAGGGAAAGGGTCTGTAGCCTAACCAGCCATCCAAGGGATGATCAGTGCAAACCAAGGCACAAATATCTACAAACATACCTGGGGAGGGGTTAATGCGGGATATATATGGTTCTTCTCAAAACAAGGGCCCAATCTATTTCTGCTGGAGACAACAAGCACAGTCAGTGCAGTTGATTTTCAGGTTTTGGCCGATAGTCTGACTGGGTAGGAAAGAATTGGACAAAAGCGACTTAGATCCAATTTCTATCAAATAAATGTTAAGCTAAAAAAGCCTGCAAGTTCAGTGGACCTCATTGAGTATGACTATCTCATGATTTTTTTTCTGGTTATATTCCATCTTGTTTGTCATCTGGGTGTGGTACTTTATTACAAGGCTCTGCCTCCTCTGCAGTTTTTTATCCATCCTCAAACACATCAAGTGGCAAGTACTATCTTATTGTCCGCAGCAGTCCCTGACAATGTCTGCCTGGCCAACAGAGGGCAGTAGATCACATCAAAATATAAACACTTAATACAGTCCCTTGATTACATGGCTGATCTCAATTAGCTGTCAGACACAAATGATTTTGCATTTCTAAACAAACAGTGGGAGCAAGTTCAGCTTTATTGAGTAGTTAAATGTTATATTGCAACCGGTCAGCCAGAAATGGCTCTGTCAAACATCCTGTTGAAAGATTCTATAGAAATACACAAATTGGAGGTTGGCTGGTACATGATCCTTTTTATTTATCTGGCAAAATAACAAAAAGGGTAGCATTTGGAAAGAGTCAAAGTCAGGAAATACAAAAATATAGATGAATAATTATACGAGGTGTTTTTATTTCCGCTCTCTCCAAATGAAATTAAACAACTATTTCTTTGGATCAACATGAAATAATATGGACTGCATACTTAGACATCTTTTACACAGAATGCACAAATTCATGTTCAATTTAATCGTGCTTCGTCAGTTCACGATCCAATAATGTCCTTTCTTCAGATTTCAATCAGCCCCTTACCTCCCCTAAACACATTTAGTTATAATAGATACTGGAATACTTATCCCCTAATGAACAAAGATCAAACTGCTCTCCATCCCACCCTCTCCCCATAAGTCCCACAACCTCTGATGAATACCGTCACAACAACTCCTATGGGTGTGTCAGGAGACAGGAGACTTGTCAGATGACATTGTTCATACAGTTTATTGGACTTTGGTCTTGAAAATCCTCAACGTGTAGCAAAGTGGTGACAGACATGGTTTCCAGGAAAATTCTCCCCTCTTGATTTCTACACCTGCAACGCTGTTCCACGCTTAGACGGGGGCACCAGGTGGTCAGGCAGCGTGGGCGGCAGCTCGTGGCCCTCTAACTTCACTTTGATCAAATGGTTGGCCAAGGCAAACTCCTCGTCATCCAGGAGGCCATCTTTATCCACATCTGCCAGCTTCCAAATCTTCCCTAGGACTGTGTTCGGAAGCTTTGACTTCAACATCTCTTTCTTGGCTGCAGCACCTGACACTTTACCGTTGATGGGAGAGAGCGTATAGAAGATCTCGTCATATGAAGGCTTGTCACGGCCCACCACCCACTCAAGCTCATCTATGCCTTCGCTGGCCCCTTCACCGTAACCGTGGCCAAAAGGACCACTCATGGTTCCCTCAAAAGCTCCGCCCTTGACAGACTGGCTAGGCATGGCGGCCTCTTCCTGGCGCACCAGGGCCATGAGACGGGCAATGTCATTGGCCAGCATGTCTTCCACTGCCTCCAGGAGCTTGGGCTTCAGTGTTGCAAACTTGGAGAAGTCCTGTCCATTCAGCAATTCCTAAAAGGAGAAGAAAAAACTGATTCAGTGATGGAAATAGATCAGTCGTCAATGGCTACCGGTGGCGTGGAAGACAAAAAGCAGGATTTCCTGACAAACCAGGAAAAATAAATTTCATCCTAGTTCTGGCCCATCCTGACGGGCAGGGACAGGAAGAAAGGACAGGCATGTGAAGAGACCAAAGGTTGAAAGGTCATTCCAACCTGAAACTTTTGTTTTCGAAACACTTTAAATAATATGAAAAAAATATCATAATACATTTGGATAGTATCGTTTTAACTGACCTGCATCTTGGAAAGGTTGGGGAAGTCTCCAGGTGAGATCTGGTGCTCCTTCTCAATCTTGTGGTAGATTTCTCCCAGGCTGGCTATCAGCTCTTTCTTCTTTGAGTCCTTCCCAAACATACTTGGCATCTCCTTTTTCAAAGAGCTAATAATATAGGCGTGTACCTGCAACAAGTTCAAAACATGAAGTTGGTTTTAAGGGAGATTAGTGTTTCGAAAAAAAGTTTTGCGAGTCTGATCTAGACTTTCAAATTTGCACCTCGATAGTCATAAATGTGTTTTGTTGCAGTTCTTCTAGATGGTGGCTGCAATGTGCAGAATTTTGTCACATTCAACTCTTAAATTGTATTTTAACACTGAAGTGTGTGAACGCTTTTGTAACTTAACTACTAGTTTGGAGGTCAATTTTGGTCAAGAATGCCAGTTAGACACGAAGAATGGACTTCACTGTGGTGCAAGGTCATTTTGTGTTTGGTGGCAAGAAATATTTTCATGAAGTTGTTTTTGTAGCAAAACCAGTACCAGTCTAGATGAAGTGGGCATTAAGGGTATTAAAATAATGCAACCCCCCTGCCCCCAGGTTTAAGGATGTGAAAAATACTTGGAGCGGTAGTCATTAAATAATCTTCATTTCATTTTGGGCATGTTACCAGGTTACTGGTTGACCAGATTGCTATAATCCTCTGGAATGCTTCTAAACTTACTTCTTCCTGCGGAAGACTCTTTCATGAAATGTCTATGTAAAGACATGTATGAAATGTCTTGGTAAAGCACATAGTCATGACTTAAATAGGATTTCAAGAGAATGTGACATTTTCGGACAAAGGGACGGAAAAATCAGATCAGCAGCTGTTATAAAATCAGGTGATCATCAACAACTCACATAAAAAGGCATTTAATTTTCTAGCTATTGCTAAATTATAAAATATGTCCAAACAACCATTCTGTGAAACGTCTTGGAGTCTTAAAACTTATGATCAAGTCTTTTTGCAAGTAACTTATATGCAAGTTGATTTTAGGAATAAATTCAGTATTATTAATACTGACCTTCGCAAGGCGTGCTCGCTTGATGAGGTCATTAAGTTTGCGTAATGCCGCATTACGTGGCAAAGACTGGATGTCTGCGAAGAGATCCTGCTCCTCTGCCTCAAACAGCTTCCTGTTGTCTGGTACCAACAGAGGCTGGGCCCAGAATGACCCAATGTACACACGCACCACCTGGGGAAACAGTTTGCATATGTTAAACTCCTCTCCACCCCAGTCAGGTTGCACTTCACTTCCTCCATGACAGGAAATTCATTCATAAGGGGGGCGCGCGCGCACGCACGCACGCACGCACGCACGCACGCACGCACGCACGCACGCACGCACACTAACAGGAATTTGATATGAAAAAAAAAGGACCGTAAGGTCAAGAGTGAGGGCACAGGAAATGAATTAATGTGGTGTATGCTTTATATGCCCTGTAATTTTCACACTATGCACTGCTCTACAAGTCAATGAATAATTCTCTACATGATCCAAAGGTTTCACTGGGTTGGGTTTATGAATATCACCCCAGATCAAACATTAACTGAACACTTGGGGTAAAATCACAAGACAGGTCATATGATATCAGCTGGAGTACAGCGTTCACATTTTAAACTCATATTCAACGTTCATTACACTAATACAAAGGTCTGGAACAAGCTTTGAACCTTGGTTGAGATAATCTCAGAGAAACAAGCAGTCAACTTATCCAGGTTGACTGCCAGGATTTAGCTGGAACGGACAGATTTACCGAAACATTAATATACTTTTACAATACACTGACACGAAGTAAACTGCAGTCAGTTAAAACCAACAAAAAGTCATTGCAGTAAATAGATATCAGTTCAATCTGCAAATGTATTCTCATGGGAATTGACCTCTTTAAAACACAATACTGAATTACACCAGAATTGTATTTGAAACATAAAGAGACTGTGCGTTAATTTTCACATGAATACACCCATGATCTGTCAACCAAGGCTGTTTACCTCTGGGGTGTTGATGATTTTACCCAGGGACCACATCAGTGCTCCATACACCCTCATCAGCTGCTGAGTGCTGATCTGGTCTGCTTTGTTTAGAACCACCCTCATTTTGTCCTCGTGGTTCTTGAGAGCACGGATCACCTCTGAGAACTCGTCTGAGATGTCCAGCTTGTGGGCGTCAAATAGAAGGATGATGCGGTCCACACGCTCTGCAAACCACTCCAGCACAGCAGCAAAGTCGTACCCTAAAGAAGGGGAAAGAGAGGTGAGTAGTGCATACCCTCTCTTGTTACTGGATTTGCTCACAGTGGATCATAACCACTTTCTTAATCCGACCGAGTAAAATTCAACATAAAGTGACATAGGAAACTTTTAAAAGTTTAATGCATTACAAACTACAATCAGTATGCTTTCGCACTTATATCTATCTTCAGCTATATTGGCATAGTTATGTGATCACAGGAAGTTGATAACCATCAGATGTTTCTCATTGATAGTACTAGCATGTCCATGAAAATGTATAGGTGACAAAAAAGAAATTAAGAGTAAACAGATTGAAAAAGATAGAATAGGGTGTGTCAGGTGTAACTGTTTTTAAATGTGGGTCCCATGTTCAAATTCCACACCATGTTGCTCCACTAAATCTTAAGATAAGGGTTTTGTTGCATGAGAGCTGTTTAGTCATCAGTGCAGTGCAGTCCATACATAACCAGTGAATATTCATGTTACCCTTTCCCAGCGCTTTATAACTGAGAAATTAAATAAGAAGTGACATTTCAGAAAGAAATCACAAGATTGGGAATATTAGGAAATGCACAAATTAGTAAATGCACAAAACATGGCTATCATTAAACAACAAAAAATGGCATGTAAGACGTTTTAAAAATACACTCTGATCTCTGCTGAAGTGAAAAACTATACTACTCACTACCACCAGCTACTTCGGAAACACGGACTTTATCAAATTGCATAAACCTGATATTTTTCCTTGACTGTGGTACTGCCACCAGGAGTCTGAGGGGGAGTAAGTGAAAGAGGAGGAAATTATGGCTTTGATTAGTTTGCATGTGTGTCATCTGATCAGAGAAGAATGCAGCTGCTCTAAAGACTCATCACAGCTGCTGACCAATCAGCACCAGATCTGCTGCGGATGCATTCCAACTCCACTAGCTTTTGTGTGCCGCTGAGCACATTCATACAGAAGAGGGAGTGAGAGACGGGGAGGGAAAAAGAGAGGGCCACAGAAAGAGTTACTGCTACATGCAGGAGAAGGAAACTAGAAAATACAGCTAGAGAGAAATAAACAGGGGGAAGCTGAAGTGAAAGTAAAAGAAAACGCATGAAATATAAGACCGTTTGGATGCAGCAAAACACTGCAAATGAAAGGAGAGTGCCTGTTGGTGAGGATGACATGTGAGCAGAGGGGGATAAGGAAAGCCCTGTGGGAGCCAGCTATGGACATTTGTTCATTCTTCCTGTAGTCTTTCTTTTAACACGTCTCAGGAAAAAAAAAAAAACAGCCAGCAGGACACAGTTGCTCACACATGAATATTCTTAATACTTAATCCAAGAATGCTACCATTCCTCTTTTTTTAAAATGAAATTTCAGTATTTAACGTAAACATTTTGTTACTGATTTTCTAAATAATTCAAGGAGTGGTTTGAAATGTTGGGACAGTCTTTCTTGCAAAAATAACTCCTTCAACTTGATGTAAGAAATTAAGCTTAGCATTTTCAGTCAGAGAGATCTGAAAAGGCAAAAAAAAAATACAAGTCATAGTCGTAATAAGCACTCACTCTAAATTCGTTGCTATACAGGACAAGGTGTCATCATTTCTCTATGTCAGACAGGATGTAACTACAGTACGTGAATTTTTCTTTCAGATGAGAGATGGATTGGTCCGGCATCATCACTTTGTGCTAAAACTTGAAGATTCTCCTGTAGCAGGACAAAATGGGGATGCAGTATTTCCGAAAAATCTGAAATGAATTCTATAAGGTACAGTTTGCACTTTTTCTGTAAGACTAAAAACCTTATTCTTGCCATTATAAAAGTAGTACTCCACTATGCCTCTCTCTAATTTACATATTGAAATACAGACTATTTACCTAGGATATCTGACTTTTCACTTAACACTCCTGTTGGTTGATACAAGAACTGAGGGAAAGTCTTAAATAACACAGTGGTTTCCTGTAACCTGGTACAAGCTTGATATCTGCCAGTAGTCTGAGTACATACAGACATCCTTTCACACACATAAATGCATGCCACACTTCAGATGTCAAACTGCTCTTGTGTATATATTACACAGTTGGTACAGCGTCTCTGTAGAGTATTATTTCAGTGTTGATACAAAAACAGTAGATTTTGTGCATATATGTAGTTGCTTCTGAGTGTGGGAGAGGACATGTGCATCTTTCAAAGTAAGTATGTATGCAGAGAAATAAAATGGTTTATGACTCCTTTTTTGGAGGAGGAGTCACCTTGCCTTTTAATTCAACACATATAACACACCGATGGCACCAATTACAGTTTATATGTTTATAGTAAATGAATGATTGTGTGTTAACACTATTTGCACCCGTGAATATTTTTATGAATGTTATACAATCTGGTTTCTTTCTGACTTTAAATAGCTAACCCTCAAAAGTTCTGTGTACAGCCTTTCAGTCCAGATGCCTTTTTTGTTTCTATTTTTCATCTTTGCCATATCCTATGGGACACTGGACTCAACGAAGAGCAGATCGACTGTGTATCAACCCTCGAAGCTCAGACAGTGTGTGTGTGTGTGTGTGTGTGTGTGTGTGTGTGTGTGTGTGTGTGTGTGTGTGTGTGTGTGTGTGTGTGTGTGTGTGTGTGTGTGTGTGTGCGCGCGCGCGCGTGTGCGCGTGTTATTCTTATTCTTTCTTTCTTTTTT
>CAAKHD010003115.1:41969-54742 GCA_901007705.1 Fistularia tabacaria | reverse complement strand
TGTGTGTGTGTGTGTGTGTGTGTGTGTGTGTGTGTGTGTGTGTGTGTGTGTGTGTGTGTGTGTGTGTGTGTGTGTGTGTCTGTGTGTGTGCACGCGCACGCGTGCATGCGTGGAAGGTGCAGTCTTTGCTGGGCTTTTATACTATACTCCACTTCCTTTCCTTACACAAACTCAACTGTTATATATAAGCTTCCTCTTAGGGTCTCAAACCAGGAACAAAAAGCAAAAGTTTTGTTGGGTTGCAGTATTTTTTTTGCTTGTGTTCTGTATGCTCATCAAAAGTAGGAGGAAAACCGCTTGCGGCAGTTTTGAAATGACCCTAGAGGTCAAGGCATTGTGGATTCCTGAATTAACCAGATAAAAGAAAAAAAAAAAAAAATCAATTTCAGGAGGAGGCGATAACTAATCATTGCACTTTCAATATCAAAGAATCCAAAAAATCATTTTGAGGAGAGAACTAAATAACAGAAGGATGTGAAAGAGAACATTGCGGAAGAAAACCACAGGTATAGAGTGAAGAAATAGTCTTCAAAGTGCTTTGCATCCTTTCTCAGGCTGTGAGGATCTCCATATGACAGACCCAAGTGGTTTTAGCCAAAGGGGCTCAAGTATTATTTACTTGTTTGTCCACGCCTTAGGGGAGTGACTTTTGCTGTTGAAATAGTAAGTGTGTAAACCTACTAAACATAAATACCAAAGAAAGACATAAAAACGCTGACTTGTAGGCTTTGGGGCATGTTTTCTTTTCAAACTTTGTCTAGTGAATGCTGCTCTGCATATATTCAAGACTTTCTGCTGATAGGTTTTCTATGATGCAGAGCTAAGTTTAAGTCAAAGTGAGTATAAAGTAGGTATGTATGTATGTCAGACACACCTCTGCTGATCCTCTGTTTCTCCCCAGATAGGATTCCAGGGGTATCAATGATACTGATGCTCTCCAGGACTGGGTTAGGCATCTGGGCACACATGAACCTGCCAGACAAACAAAGAAAAAAAATGAAAGGACAGTACAGGAAAAAAGGGGTGAGAGAGAAAATAGTACAGAAGACAGTAATTGAAAGCCACAGTGATGAGAAGAAGGAAAACAGTCAGGTAGGATGTTTACGTAAGCTTAAAAGTAAACAGTCAAGTCAACAATGCTTTCAAGCAAAGACATATGAGCTTGAAAGCCAATACCTTTGCAGAGGAAAATAAATAACAGGAAATAGTCAGTTTAAAGTGATTTTCAGTTTCAAAACTTTTTAGTTACAACTGTGTCACACTCAGAAAATGATTTGCCGATTTTAGTTGCCAGATGACGCTTTTTCATCACTGTAAATTTGACACCAGGGACTGTTTGCATAACTGGTTTTAACACCTAGTTGGTTTGGTCTGGACCAACAGACATTTCATTTTGAGCAGGGCCAAAATTTGAGACATAAAACCTCCCCAGACCACAGTCTTGACTAAACAACTGAACAATGGTCTTTCTTAAAACTCAAGGCTTAGTCCACTTGCAAGCACAGTTCAGCTCACTTAGGACACGAATCATAATGAGAACCTACAATATAAGGAGAAAAAACACAGTGAATTTAGTTTCAAAAAAATATACTGCACCTAAAAAGGAGAGGGACAGAGACTAAATGTAACATAAGTTATCAACTGAGGAAGTAAAGGGGAGGTGAAACCAAATAACCCACATGAAATGTGTATGAAAGTACTAATTTGCACTTATCAAAACTTTGCTACCTTTAATAAATTTAAATCTCTGCTGTTTGTTTAAGCTTCTGCGGTTTAGTTCATGAACTGTAATGTAATGAGTTCTGACTATAGTTATGTAATTATTTAAATTGTGACAGCAATCTAAATATGCTGTTTTCTCTATCAGTCGGCCTGTGATTGACGTGAGGATTTTCACTGACACATGTTCTGTCCAATTGATGAACTATCTGTATGATGTGTGTTTTGCATCCATTGTTGCATTACAACAAATTGATAATAGGTGTGAAATTAATTACTTGGATATTTCAACCTTAATTTTTTTTCAAAGTAAAAAGAAATCGAAAGACTCTGAACAAAAAAAAAAAACACACACAGAAAAAAAAACACAGATGTGTTTGTCTACAAGATATTCTAAAGTTAAAGATAAGCAAACAACCCTTGCCTGGAAACTAGATTAACAGGATAGAAATTAAAAATAGGGCCACCAACGAGCCAGACGTATTGAGATTTCATGAGCCTGTGTCACATTAATGATAAGAAAGAGGCCAATTAATAAAATGTTACATTTTATAGTATTGTTGAAGCTGCAGTTAACAATATTGTAAACTGATTTGCTCTGTGATAACAATGAGTACAAACTAATGAAACTCCAAAATGTGGTAAACGTAATGATAATTATAAATTCCAATATCAAATGTCTGATCCTGCAATCTAAATCATGTGACAAAAGGCTCTTAGCAAGGACACTGGGGATTTCATATTAGAGAGGGCATGTAACAAAGCAAGTCCAGACAGACAGACAAAAATACACCAAAGCATATAAATACTATAAAGGGTGTAGAGCAAGGGTTTATTCTCATGCTTTTTTTTTGCATAAACCCACAGTCTTCTACTCAAGACAAAGATGGTGATTGTTATAGGCCCAGAGCTCAGAACTCCCCGCATTGCTGCTCTTTCACTCAATCTGAACCAATTCCCACAACATGGGCCCAAAAGCCTGGGTCACAAGACTGGAAGAACCTTTACATTCCTATTGTAACCACAGTATGGATAGACGCACGTGCTCATACGCAACCATACAGACAGAGCCTCTACATACCTCATCAGAGGTCCCGTACCATACAGGGGGAAAAAAAGACAAATTCAAGGACAAAGTACAAGTTAAAGAAAATAAGAGAGGGGCTTCATGTAGAGAGTTCATATGCATGGTCTTACATTACAAATAATACTGACTGTTAAAGATAAGAAACATGAAGAATTTTTTCCATCCCTCTCTTGCCTCCTGGCCTTCACCATGATACTATTGGAATTTTGCTCAGGGTTTCCATTCAGCTGTCTATCCCAACATTTTCCACACACAGCTTGTTGGAAAAAATGCAGAGATGAACTTGAACTGGAATTCTTGAAAGACAAGAGGACCTTAGCAGGCACAGCCCCCCTGAGTATTTTGAACCGTCTTTTCTGTTTGAATATGTCTTTGAAAGGTTACAGTAACTGCCTGGATTACACATTTATACCCTATGTTTGAAAGCCTAGCTCAGTCTTATGACACAACATTTTCCTTGCTAGCCTCACCTGAACTATGACCTTCCTTGCATTGTGACATTAACATCCTGGTGATAAGAGGAACGCCATTTGGCAGCAGATACTTCAGGAGAAGCTTGTCACATTTGTTACAATTTTCCACGATTATATCCTTTAAAAATAGCTGTGTTTGAATATTTTCTTTCTATTTTATCTTCCTTCACAAGAATATGCTATAATGCAAAAATGACCTCTGGTGTTTTTTCTCCCCCACTATTCACAGTTTGTGCTTTATGGGCAGTGCAATTGTCAACTTCTATCACTGTAAGGTAAAAAGTGACCGAGAATAACAGGCAAAGAGAAGGACAGTGTAGTCCAGGGTAG
Organism: Fistularia tabacaria; assembly: GCA_901007705.1. Lineage (NCBI taxonomy): Eukaryota > Metazoa > Chordata > Actinopteri > Syngnathiformes > Fistulariidae > Fistularia > Fistularia tabacaria. The sequence continues at coordinate 51,133 of CAAKHD010003115.1, read as the reverse complement.
GCTAGTGCGGAACTTACAAACTGCTGACTCAGATTTTACTGAGTAATGACACATGGAGAGTGCACAAACATGCAGGGGCCCTGTGACTGCTATGGCATTTTAACAAAAAGGGAAGAGAGCAGGGAAATATGCTGCATGCGTGTGAAAAAAGGGTTGATGACACTTTTTTTCAAGACGAATAGCACTTATTAGTAAATTAAGGTACATAACGGCAAATATACAAACAGTCAGTCATGATAAATCTGTAAAAAATATGAAAAATATACAAAAAAAAAAGAGGTCAAATTAAGGTCAAATGTACATGATTATCAATTTTTGTGAAAGACAAACTTTTAAATCATAAGAAATGAATGTATTTCTTGAGCAGGGCATTAAATAAAAAATCTGAATGGACTTTAAAAAAACAAAAACATTAACTTTCAAAACCAAACAATATTAAAATGATTTTTCTAAGTCAGACAGATAATAAAAAAGCAGATTCTGGTACGAAATACTAAGCCTATAATTCCCATTAAGGACGATCCTCCAAATTTACACCCCTTATGTGAGAAGATAATTTTCTTCCTATAGAAACATTTTCCATTTTGGCCACAGTGCAAAATCACAACTAGGGACTCATTCGAAACATAAATGAATTAAAGAAATTTAAAGAGGCAGTGAAGTGAGACACACATTAACTTTGAGTGTGAGGTTAACGTGACTATTATCTATGCTCTTTAAAAATAATGTGCTATACTTAAGCTGAGTCTGATACGAGCCTGGTGGTTAAAGGCTAATCTGCATGTTGAATGACTATGGTTAAAGAGCAACATAATGCAACTGAGATCTCACGGTCAGCCCCGTGTACTGCGAGATGAACTATTCTTATTCCAACCAATCAGGACCTTGGTAGCCCCCATCAAAATGAACAAGTATAAACATGCAAATACCTTTTACCCAAAGGGTTAAATTGAGCCAATTGACCCCAAAACAGCCTGGTTACGAATGTTTCTTTGGTTTTATCCATGGCTTTTACTCAACCTTTGGTTCACTGAAAGCCATAGAACATCAAAACTGATTAATTCTGCTCTGTGATGGGGTCATTCAACTTCTATTGACACACTCCCAGATCATTTATAATCATAAGAGCTACAAAAGACTTATTTAGAAAAACGAGGGACCACTCAACACTAACTGTACATCTGAGACAAAGATACAAACGGAATTTTAAAAAAAATGACCCAAGATATCATAAGACAGCGTCCAACAGTTTGACAAATGATGCTACAATGGACAATAGGCTTTGTTTTTGCACAACCTTATCCTGCTTCCTCTCCAGTCTGTATTAACCTAAGAAGGGGTAAATCATGGACTGCTAAGTGTTACACCCTGACCTTTTAATAGCTGTATCGGAAATACATTGTATCGCCTTTCTATATTTGACTGATGATTTTTTGGGAAAATAATAGCAAGAATGGGCTAATATTAAACATAATTCAACTAGACAGTAAAAAGAAATAAATAATGACAGTAAATAGCAATGGAAGGATAAGCATGAGGAAAAAGGCCATGTCATTTTGATCTTGGTACAACTGAAACTAGCTGATAGTCTTAAAATAATAATAGATAAAGATCAGGCTTGTCCACATATTTTAGAGATGTGGCTGAGTTTTGTTTTTTAAAATGGTTTCGGTAGCTATTCCAGTGTAGGATGACACCACACCACCTTTCAGAAGACAGACAACCAGTTTTGCGACAATTTTCCAAGGTAAGTGTCAACAATTACTTGTATGTAAGCTATCAGATGTCATGACAAATAAACAAGGAATAAAAAACTAAACACAGTAAACATGGCTAGCCCTGGGGCTTAGCTTGTGCACTAAATCTTTACTACTAGCTCAACAGGTAGGTGGTCATTTAATCTACCTCTTTCTGTTCACTGCTTTGTTTATATATATATATATATATATATATATATATAGTGCATCATAAGCCAGCGTGAAATCTGTCATGTTGTTCAACTTGGGAATATTTCCCTTTTTGCAAGGGGGACATTAACAAAAATTTACAGGCATTGTAATTATGTAAGAGGAAGTATAAAGGGTTGTGTGGAAGGAGTGTCATGCTGAGTGATTCATAAATCTGAACATATGGCTTTATTACAATACCTGAATGTTCAGCCATAGGCTCCAATTAGATACATTTTTCTTCATTTTATACACTATCTATAAACCTAAGAGATGAGCATGCTGAGTCACCAGCCACTTCCATTCATTTCAAATATTATTACTGTAAAATCCCTCATTGTTTCCATTTACAATTTCACTAAACTTGCTTAGGTGTGGTGACTATATGTTTTGGTCATCAGCAGCTCTTTGATGAGATAAAACTATTACAGCCAGAAAATTCAGAACTAATGGCATTGACATCTGAGGACATGACAAGGTCAGCGTTGGTGCCTAGCTCCACTGAAAAGTGATGACTTTCAAGGGGCTACTGTGCAACAGGGATAAAATATCCTGAATGGCTGCTGGAAGCTCAGAAAGGGTGCAAATAGATCATAAAAAAATGGTCCCAACTGCATGGAAAGGAAACTGTGAGTTACTTCGAGGTGGCTGAACCCTGTCATTGGGTTTGCCATAAGCAAACCGCTCTATCACCTGTCCGCTGGCACTTAACACCAGCATTCTCATGGGCTGATGAGTGTAACACGGACTGGGAACTCAAAACAGCTGATACAACAGCCTCTCCTGAATTCAAGTCTTAATACAGCATAGAACTTGTTAGGGCTTGTATGGAAGGACTTTAAACCACGAGTGCGTGTTAATGTGGCAGGTTTCTTACATTTCAGGCCATGTGGAAAAAGAGCATTTAATTCACATTCAACATGCTATGTTCGGGGCGCCAACCTTCAAACTTTAGTTCCTGTAATCCAAGAGCACTGCATTTATCCAATTTCGAATCGTAAGCGCTTTACTTTGGATTTACCTGTTTAGAAAAGCGTTGCCAAAGGCGTTGAGTTTGCGAAAGGGCTTCTTGGGGTCCACCACCAGTGCATTTCCCGGTATCACCCCGTCCTGATCACCGTGCATCACCGCAATGAAAGAGTCTGTCGTCGGCTCGGGGCCAATTCGCATTCCGGGGAAGTCCTGCTCCATGAGGTGCCGGATGAAGGTGGTTTTCCCAGTAGAGTACTGACCCACAAGGAGTACCATGGGCTTGTTGTCGAAGTCGGCATCTTCGAGTGCTGGGGAGTGAAAGTCGTGGAATCGATACGTGTCCTCCAGGGGGAACAGTTTGGTTCGATATAACCTCCGCAGACCCTCCGACACGTTCTGGAACAGCTCGGGGTCCTTCTTCAACGTTTTCCTGAACATGGTTTTTCACCCTCGGTTGACACCGTCGTGTCAGTATCCCCGTGGAAATTTGAAATTGGTCTAACGGTGTGTGTGTCTGTCACACCGCGCGGAGGTTAGCTGCCCGTAGCAATGAAGCAATGGCTGGGGCGAGGTCTTACAAGTTTTGTCCCCACCCTCCTCGTTGCTAGCTAGTCAGTCATTCAGGAATGACTCCCTCTCCGACAGGCATTTACTGACGTTATATAAGCAAATATGCTCGCTGAAAAACTTCCACGCTGTCAAATATCGCCGAACACTGAGTGGCCGCCAACGTCGACCGCTACCAAAAGACGGGCTTATTGAATTAGCCGCCAGCTGTCAGTTTTGTGAGCCGGGGTTTACGGTACCACAGCAGGCTGGCGAGCGGATACCGGAAGAGACAGGCGGATTTCACAATAAAAGAGTGGAGTGGAAAAATGTTCAAGATATGATTCACTGTGAGGGGTCTCGGGGCCTCATCTATGATCGAGTGCTTTAGGAATTTGGCAAGACTAGAAAAGAAAATGATTGCATTTAAAAATGATGTGTCATAAAGATGGTTTCATTATAATGTGACAAACCTCTATTGTTGTCATGTTTGTGGCTATTGTATACAATAAATGGTGTAAGTTATTTCTCAACACGTAATACATTACTGTTCAGCACAGGAGTTGTTCTTATATTACACAGCCTTATACCCATACCCATATATGTGTCTACATAAACGTTTTATTAGTGTATTGATTTTTATTTGTTTTCTTTTGTTTTTGTCTGGATCTGCATTTGAGTTCAAACAGGCCTTGAATGTTCAACACTACAGTGGAGCTGAACAGTTTAAAGTCAATGTGAAACCACTACATTTTTACAATTCAGGTTTCTGTTTCATCTGTAGTTGATCTTTTTCTTTTTGCGTCACTGGTGTGCAGTTACTCGAGTGATTAACTAAATATAGCCGCCTTTTTTTTTTATTTACTACTTCATACCTTCATTCTGACGTTCAACACATTAAACCCCCAAAAAACAAAAGCCAACATTTTAAGAAATAGATAAACAAATTCATAAATGTTTAGACAATCTAAAATCGGGGCTCTCATAATTCATGTCTCACATTCCACGTCAGTTTTGAAATGGCCATTCTCTGTAGCTTAATGTCCTCTCCTTCTTAAAGTGTAGACACACACATACAAATGTTGAATAAGTCTTTTAATTTCATTCAAACAAGCAAACAAAACAACAATTCAACAACTACAAGAAATATCTTAACATAACCCAATGAAATTCTTAGGTCAAATGTGTGGACAGATACCAAGGGCCTCCCGATGGCAACCGGTGTCCCTCCACAAATAACAGCAACTCCACTGGAATCCATAGTCTTTCCATATGGAGATGCTGTTACAGCTGGTGAGACCCAAAGAAGCAGAACCGCTGAAAGCACTGAAGGAAATCATGAATGTGCTGGAATCTATTTTGTCACAAGACACACACTACCAAAAACAACAGGAAGAGCAGTTCATGTTTTGGAAGGAAGCCTGAAGATTTTAAGGTGTGAGAGATACTTTGTTTTTCCTCATATGTTTTTACTCAAATGACAGTGTGAAGGTCCTTGCTGTATGATAAACACTGAAGTTGCATATCTCAATTGCTTATTTTAAAATATTAATTTATTTTAAATGTTTTATAAACTTTTTTCATAATATTGAGTGAGTTCAAGCCAAGTATCACATTTCTACCTTGATGGAAAGAGACCTCTTCTCTTCTCTTCTCTTCTCTTCTCTTCTCTTCTCTTCTCTTCTCTTCTCTTCTCTTCTCTTCTCTTCTCTTCTCTTCTCTTCTCTTCTCTTCTCTTCTCTTCTCTTCTCTTCTCTTCTCCTCTCTTCTCTTCTCTTCTCTTGTCCTTTGTTGATTAAGGATATTCCAGCAGCAGATGAAAGGTCTGTAGAAATCTGCAACAGTCAAGGGTTAGGGTCAGGTCAGGTGAGCTTTATGAAATGACAGTGCCCTCTTTTGGTCAACTCTTGCTGACTAATCAAAATGCAATCGCTTTATTGCAGAATTTATTTGTGCACCTCATGTCATAATAACACCCTCATGCAATAAACAGTCAATTATCAATCGCAAGAGACTTATGTCTCCCATCTTTTTTTTTACTGCTTCTATGATTTCATTTAACTATAATGACACCAATAACACCAGGGTCATTCTATGAAAAAAATTAGATATTTGTGCTCAGATGAATGAATCCAAATGAATCCAACATCCAAGATAGCAAGATTTGCAATGTCATTGAAAAATATTACTTATTTCTACAATCAGGCTTTGAGCAAAAGTTTGCATCATTTTACTGTTGGAACATCATCTTCGTACTTGCCCAGAAATTCATTCAACGCACCCTAGAAGAGCTTTGACCCTTGACCCTCACATTCTGTTAAAAAGCAGCCATAAACTAATTACGTTTGTCAATAATTGACCTTCATCCCTGTTGTTCCTTTGAATTTGTTCACCTTGCTATAATATTTACAGCATAATTCTCTATCGTGAATCACTGCTGCCATTGAGATTGAATGACTTTAGACTTAAGACAGAAAAACATTCAAGAAACATTACTTAAGAACGATAAAAGAGTTTAAAAACTAAGTTTATACCTGATTATAAATTCTTGAAGACTGCTGTAAAAACATCGTACATTAGAAATTTTATCCTCCTACTTGAAAGTAATCATCAAAGCTTAATAAACACACGTTGTCAAGATGAACCTACTGTCACCGGCATCAAAATACATAAAAAGTTGATTTGACCCCTCAATGTTCACATGAACTTCCTGATAATTTACAGAATGACAGCAAAGGTTTTGACTGTGCGCCCATCACATTTTTTAAACAGTAATTACGTATAAATCTTAACTCAGTTTTACCCTTTGAATAAACTCTGACATGGGTCTATCATTTCGAATGAATAAACTTCCAGAAACATGTAACTCAGATTCTTTGCAGCGTGGATTCAGGTTCATTTTCAATCACTGCAATGGGACGATAAAATAAAAAAACAGTTTTGCAGATGAGATTTATTCTTTCTGAGTCACAGGAAGAATTTCGCCATTTGAAGGAACACGGTACTTTCTTTCAATTGAATCATTAAATGTGCATGAGAGAGAAGTTCATACTCACCAATAAAAGACTAAAGTAAGGGGAAAAAAGCGAAAGTGAAACAGTGATGCTGTGACAAAATACAACCGTTGGTGAGCGTGCTTTCTGAAGAGCAAAGTAGTAGGATGTGAGCAGGTTGGGGATGAACAGAAGAGTGGTGAAGTCTCGACTGAGGGCTTCTTAAAGCCGCTGGTGAACAGAGAAAGAAATTAATCATTACAGTTACTGTAAATATGTAACAGAATGGCCTGCTCATAAAACACTGCAAATTACGTTCTCTTAAAATGTCGATAAACATGCAAGTAGTGGGATTGAAAAAAGTAAATTAATTCGCCTCCTAGACAGAGGCTCGCATATACTTTGGATTTCTAATTTCTCTTTAATGTTTGGGGCTTATTGGGGCCTGATAAGCAAAAAATATGTATATAAACATCATCTTTTGAAATAATTAAGTTATTGAGAAAAATGATGACCATATACAGGAACATTTAGCCTCAATATAAGATAAAATAAGATAATACTTTATTGATCCCCATGGGGCAAATTCGTGTGTTTATAAAACGCAACGCACTCAACGAAGCAACGCAGTCAACAAAGAGTGGTTTAGAGCAAACGGAACAAGAATTTATTCTAAAGGCACTTTACCAAGGCACCCTAGACATCTACAGTCACACAATTTGAAAAAAGCCACACAACAGTTATTACAAAACAATTTATCCCATCATTTCATACTGATTCTCTCATTTGTGTTGAGATATCTAGCCTAAGACACGAAAGTCAACCGTCTCCCATTATTTATTTATTTTTTTGGAGTGAGTTAAGACCTTGTTTTATCTTGTTCAGAGGTATTTCATTTGATATCATTTATACGACAATCCCAAGTTACTTTTCATTAGTATTTGTATATACTATCAGTGTAAGAATGGAGTCATGATAAGTGATAACTAAGAGGAAGGAGGAGTTGTGTGATTTTTTAATGGTTTTTTTTTGGGGGGGGGCGGCTAACAGTCAAACTCCTCGCAATGATTTGTACCTGCTGCGTCTATTTCGCGACAAGCGCAGAATGAATTTCGAGCAGGGTAAAAATGTAAAAACTCGCAAAAATAAGAATATTTAAATGAACAGGGTGTGGATTGGAGAATTAAAAAAACGCGTCTCTTTCACGACTGATGCAGAAATTGCTCGAAGACGAACGTTCGCACCAAATGGCAGTTACCTTCTAAATTCCCGAGGGAATTTTCTAGTTCTGCAGATTCCCGCTCTGTTTGACTGATGTGGGCTACCGTACCTTCGATGCGGCTGTAATTGTGAGTTCATAGCTAATGCTGTATTCACCGTTGAAAATTAAATGAATTCAATTTTCTGCGTGTCTTTACCAGTAGCAGACAGTAAGACAACGGCAGCTGGAGTGATACAAAGGTTACGGGCGCTCACGTATGCTTCTGCTCATCTTAGTCTTCCCGGCTAGCTTTAGCAATTACATTAGCCACATGACGGCTAATTTTAGCTCTTGTATACAATCACAAAAATTTTGCAGCGGAAGTGAAACGTTGTCTTGGCAGGCTTTTACCAGATCGCTTTGTTTGCAGTTCTTAACGCGCTGTTTGGGTTTAAATGAATAATCCAATTTAATGTTGACTTTGTATCTCATGAAACGTTAACTAACGTTAAATAAGCTAAAGTTGATGTATGGCTTCCCGGGTTCATAAATGAACCCGGGCGTTGTGTACTTTCTGCTCTCAGCAATTAACAGGATGAAATTACACCATTTGTTTTTCAGCCGACGATGGCCGAACTCACTGTACTTGAGAGCCTGCTTGAGATGGGCTTCGATAGGAACCGAGCGTGAGTGACACCACATACACACGTTCCTCCAGACTGAGGAAGATTCAGAAACGTTTGGGGGGATAATTCTGGGCAAACTCGTTACTTCATGAAAGGAATCTGCTGTATTTTATGAAGAAATTGTTCAATTATCTCTGTTGAATGAGAAATAGAACACTTTACTGGTAAATTCAATTGTCTTCTGAATTTTTTGAAAATATTGTCTGGAAGAAAACTTGTCTCAGCTTTGTACACACGCAGACAAATTTATTTTTCAATACCAATGTAATTCAGAGATGAATATATTTATTCTTCAGGAAAGCAGATCCAAATCAATTTCCTCAATGTAACTGGCTGATTGTTTATATTTGCAGGGAGAGGGCAGTGGCCAACACAGGGAATCAGGGGATAGAACAAGCAATGGAATGGTGAGGCTGACACACATACACACACAGTTATGAATATACTTTAACTTTGAACTACATTCAGCAATTCAAAAGGTGATTTAAACTCCACTGCATCATACGGAATTGGCACCGAACACAGTTCTTGTTATTTCTCCTGCATGGAAAATGACGTGCTGTCCTCAGGTTAATGGAGCACGAGAATGACCCTGACATCGATGAGCCCCATGTTCCCCCAGTAGGAAACGTCTTGAGGGAAAAAGCAGACACAGAACAGCTGACGCTTGGAGACACAGCTGCAGGTCAGATCATTTTGTGATTTCAATCCCATTTGTTCTTATCTTAGGGTGCCATGTCTTTTCCACTCTGACGCTTTAACACTACAAGTCTCAGCATTCTGATACCCCCCCTCCCCCCCCCCCCACCACCCCCCCCCC
>CAAKHD010003115.1:5362-41949 GCA_901007705.1 Fistularia tabacaria | reverse complement strand
AAATTCCCCCCTTTTTTTCCCCCCCCCCCCCCCCCCCGAACAGCGAGGTCAGTTTAAAACATAGAGCAAGAACAGTCAAAGTAAGAATCTAATACTATCAATACAGTGTGGAATTGTTGGAGACTATTTCCAGGATATCACAGCCTGAAGCTGAGAAGGTGTGTGTAGCAACCCTCTAACCCCCACACTCATTGTATCCCAAACAAGCAATATTTCAGTAAATAATTGAGAAACATGTGTCAGAAAAAGAAAAAAAAATCACAAATGTAGAGATTTAGGGGTTTGCTTTGACAGACTAACATGAAAACAGCTGGGTTAAAATGACCCCTGCTGGTTGTACTGTGATGGCATTGTGGTTTTGCACATGGGTTCTTCAATTTGGTTTGTGGTAGACACCAAGGTGTTTTAGTATTGCCCAAGACATCTCTGCTGTCCTCCAACATCAAGAATCTTTTACAAATGTATTTTAATTTTACCTTATCATGCAAATTTGTTGTGGTCTGGGGGCCTGCAGGTGGAGATGGCGGCATCACTGATGATGCTGAAAGTTCAAAGAAGTCAATGACGGAGGAGGAAAGACGTGAGCAAGTCAAGAGGTCAAAAGCCCCACAGTAAAAAACTGCTCGTCAATGCATGGGAGAAAGTTTTCTTTTATAAAATCGGATCTGCTGATCTGTACTTTAATAGAATTCACATAATACTAATCAGTAGTTCCATATCTGTGCCCTCATAAAATCCATCCTCTTTTCCATTTCAGCCATTTTCAGTGGGTATGCAAGGCAGAATCTAAGCTTCAATCAGAGTGGGCTTATACTTCCATGTGTCACGCAGGCTAGAGGAGCTGATGCGGGTGAAGCAAGCAGAGAGACGAGAGCGGGAGCGTGCAGAGGAGCTGGAGCGGGAGAAGCAGCGGAGGAAGCATGGCCAAGAGCTGCAGCAGATCCGGCAAAAGCTGCAGGAGGACGATATGAAAAAGCTAGCAGAGCAACGCAGGAAAGAGAAGATGGAAGACAAATTGGCAAGGTGAGCCTCTAATTCATTCTTTTAAGTTGAGGCCGATCCAGACAATAATGATTTACACCAATCATTCAGTCATCCACTGAATGGAATGAACACACAAGAAACAATAGAAAAAGGGTAAATTATGATACTAAAACCTGAAAAGTGAGGAACAGAAATAAATGACAGTAAATACTTGACATGGTGATTTAAATGGAAAATAGACAGGAGGACCTTTATATGGAGTTTGCATGTTCTCCGCGTGTCTGCGTGGAAAGACATGAGTTCCAGGTTCTCCAGTTTCCTCCCACCATCCAGAGGGTAAACTGGAGAAATTTGGAAAATTGCCAAGATGTGTGGATGAGAGAGTGAACGGTTGTCTGTCTGTATATGTGGCCCTGCAATTAACTGGCAACCAGTCCAGGGTGGTTCTCGCCCAATGCCAGCTGGGATAGGCTCCAGTATCCCCCATGACCCTGAGTAGGATAAGCGGTAGAAAATGGATGGATGGGTAGTCTCAACATGGATGATTCTGCATTAATAAAATGGATATTCCTTGCATGACATTGTGTCGCTTGTTTTCCTTCCGATTAGGCAGAGAGTCAAAGAGAAGATCGCACGAGACCGGGAGGAGAGAGCACAAAAGGTACCCCTGTCATTTTCCCTCCTAAGTTGTTCATATCTTCTGTATGCTCCATTATTGTAATTGTTACATATTGTTTTTTGTTTTTCTGTATTTTCTTGGCCTGCAGTTTGGGGGCGGGGTACCTTCCAGCACTGCTACGTTATCTCAGCCTTCTCAACCCAGCCCATCGTCCCCCACCACCCAGGGCCCCCCGCCCAGCAAGAAGGAGTATGATGAGTCCAGGATACAGGTACAGACTGCAGGCATACTTCAACACAGGGAGCAGTAACTGGATATTAAGTGCATACCCAGTGTACATGATTAATTCTGATGACATAAAGCATCATCAGAGTTGTTCTGCATTGGATGTTTTGCTTTGCAAACCTTGAAGCTTGAACCTATATTTTTACTTTGTAAGTACTTTCCGCACAGAATTGAATTGCTTGGCAGTAAAAGAATACTGTGTGTGTGTGTGTGTGTGTGTGTGTGTGTGTGTGTGTGTGTGTGTGTGTGTGTGTGTGTGTGTGTGTGTGTGTGTGTGTGTGTGTGTGTGTGGCTCACTGAGTAAAATTCACGATAAAATGTTCACATGTTCAATTTTCAGGGGCCAAGCTTGACAACATTTGTAAACAAAAAAAACAATCTACCTTGAATTTCGAAACTATTTTGATTCAATTTATTACACCCTCCCATGTCTGTACTTCTTTTTTTCGTACTTCTCCTATCTCCTTATTCATCTCACTGTATCCTAAACAGGTCCGTCTACTGGACGGCTCAACCATCACTGCAGTCTTCAAGGCACAGGAGCCTCTGGCTGCGGTGCGAGTCTACGTGCAGGTGAATGGCAACACACCTGAGGGCCAGGATTTCACACTGCTGTCTCCGTACCCCCGTCATGTCTACACTGAGCTGGACATGGAGAAGCCACTCAAAGAGCTGGGTGGGCAGAGTCTTTAGTTTGATCTGTTTGACAATGCACCGCGAGTACTTGAATTTAAAAAGTGGGATGGACGTAAAGACGCACATTGACTACAACAATTTGCATAACAGCTTATAAAATGTATCTTAATGTCTAGCCCTGTAATTATTGCTCACAGGTCAGCTAAAATAAAATACCTGAAAAAATAAGTAGCGAGGCCGACATTTTATGGAAGCTTCACAGTATTTAAAAAATTATTTGAAGAAAAAGAAAAAAGGAAAAGGAAGTATTTTGCGCTAGTCATATTTACAGAATCGAGCAAAAATATTAATTTTCTTAGCTGTAACCTACACAAGGAATGTATAAAAAGTATTTAGGGTAATTATTCCATCATTAAATTCCCTTTAGTATGTGTGCTATATATACACAATATGCTGTGTTGATTCTTTTTGATAACAGGTGAATTGAAACACCAGTCATGTAGGATCCTGAGTTATTATAGCTAATAATGTCTCTGTTCAAATTTACCAGTGCAAAGTCTGCACTGGTGAATTATACAGTTTATTTATGCTGATACATTTAAAGACAGCAGCTCACTTGGCTGTTGGACATCACATCTTACAGCTCAACCTCATACACTTCCAAACAGTAGCTGACTGTGTCCCTGAATGTCCCTTCTGTCTGTCTAGGTTTGGTGCCTTCGGCTGTGCTGGTTGTTACCAAGAAGTGATCACAGGAGGATCAGCTCCGTGAGCCTACCTCACCACCTCTGTCAGATCCATACAGGAGAACAGACTGGAACGGAGCCCCCAGCTTTAGTATCATTGAGTAAGCCAGTTAAGTGAACTGAGGCACAGAATTGGTGTGTCAATTAATCAAATTACTGCAAATTTGCCAAGGAAAAAAAATACGTTTGCCTTTTTTTGAAGACACATTGCCTAAACAGAGCGCCACCCCCCACCCCCCCACCAGTCTGAGCGAATATAGGTTTGAGGGCAGAGAGCTTGGCTTGACAGTGATCATTTTATACCCCTAACTAAAGCCAAGATGGCTGGTTTGTGACTGATGCTGCTTTGACAAGAACTCCTCATGGTGTCAACACATTTTTGAAGCCAATAGAAAGTAAAGATGGTTGAATTCTGATTCTTCCACAGCATGTTAACACAGAGGACCTTGGTTGGTGTTAAACTGGCTTTGAATGAATTTCCCGTGATCTTCCTGATTGAGATGTTCTACTGTCAGTTTTTTTATAAGTTCAAATATATTAAGAGGTTATGTCTGCATAATCACAATAATCTATTCAAATAAAGCTGGCTTGTAGAATCCTTGATTCAGGACTCAATATTCTAAAAGTTTTCACCTTTCTGAAGAAAAGATTGACATTTCATTTTATATTCATAATCAACATTACACCTACTCGAAAGGAGATCCTGACTGTTAGTTTTTTGTTGTTTTTTTAAAGCTGAAGCCAAAACAGTACTTGAAAGTAAAAATGTTATGGATCTTTTAATATTCTTTATTTAATTTTTTTTAAGTACATTCCATAAAATGGACAAAGTATAATATAAGAATATTTGGCAAAAATTAAGTATTTTCACAGTGAAGGTCATTTTAACACAATTTTGTAAAGTCTCACTGTTGTGGCTTGATCTCACAGAGATTGGCATCATTTTCAAACTTGTTGGACATATGTCAACTTTTTGGACTTAAAATGAAAAATACATTTTCAAAGGATGATAAAATTGAATGCATACATGTTGTGAATTTTGATATTGAAAATTGGGAATCCTGGGCTCAACATATAACCATGGATTGTTGTCTAGTATAAATGTTGACAATTTTTTAAATCTTATTTGCATATTTTACTTTGTTAAATGCTTTTAATTGCAATAGACATTAAATAAAGTACCCTATAATGTACCCAAGAAGCACCTGAGAACTTGAGGGCCAAGTTTTAACAGCAGCTTTCACTTGTAAAGGATAAAATCAGTTGGCCAATGTTCTTTAATTGAAAAGTACTGATTAGAAAGCCTGGGTCTTCAGTAGCACTGTGCACACATGGGAACAGTTTTCAGGAGAGTATATTTTAAATTAAAAACTCTTTTCCCCCAAAAACGTTGTCAAACCATGACAGATTCTATATGACTCCTCCTACTGACATGTATTGGCAAGCAGGGGGATGGAGAAAAAGGTCATCCTCTTAAAACCTGAAAACAGTGGTTTGGACAGGGAATGACAAGCCTCCTCACCAACTCAGCTCCAGTATAATAACCACTTTTTCTAATAAATAATTTCTTTACATCGAGCAAATACAAGGAAACACGCAACACACAAGCGCTCTGTTATGCATACTATAAAACACCTTTATATACATTAGAAAAAAAACAGACTACTTTGTGGAATGGTACAAAACATCAATCGTACATCACCCGTAAAGTTGGATACACTAGATGGTTTTAAAATGCTGGCTTGCAAACATACAAAAAAAGTCCAGATTACAATGATGAGGCCAATTGAGGAAGCGGCAATGTCAGAAAATGGTTAACGCCATGGTTTCCATTTGTCATCATTCCACTTGACCGCTGAAATTACGGCACAGAAGACCTTAACCCATGATTCTTTTCATACATCCAGGACAGTGAGGCAACTCAAGAGAAAGGACAGGAAAAGATGCTGGGATTCGTCTTTGCAGGACCCTCATGGCCAGACTTGATAGTCCATTTTTTTTTTTTTGTTCAGTCGCTATTTCATCCGCAATCATACTGCTTCCCATGACTTTCAACATTCCCTGCTGCCCACTTCAACTGGACGGATAGTACCCCTGGTTGTAGTTCCAGGTGTTTTGGTAGCTATAATTTCCATATTGTGGTTGCTGGAAAAAAGCAAAATATACACCAATTGTCAGCCTGGAAACAATGAGGGGGGAAAAAACAACCTGAATGAGTGTCTGATTTTAGTTAAAATGATTAACAGTGTAACTTCACACCCAGGTCTGAGCTGAAAAACGGGGACAGCAACAAGAAGAATTTGCATTTTGTTTTTACTTATTTGAGAACAACAGTACAGTACAAGATGAACAACACTTCTTTCATCCATGTAGTTTTATGGCTGAAAAGACGTGTTTTTGCATTAGCAACCTCTATGTTGGATGTAAAGCCTACTTTATTCATTAGATTCAAAAACACGCTATCCCGTTCGTTAGGTACCCCTCTACCTGTGTTATTAACTTGAACCCACCTGGTACCAGCTGCTGTATCCACCGTAGCCGCCCTGGGCACTCATGTCGGTGCCCACCACTGGTGGAGGTGGCGTAGTGATTGGAACATGTGGCATGGTGGGTGGGGCTTGTGCTGACACCGCGACCGGAGACCCATCGTCACCCTTGCTTAGTTTCTCGGTTTCCTCATCCCTGTCGAACAAAGAGCAGATTAATTTAAAGCTGCCACCATTTCATTTTTAAAACCATGTAAACCCATCTTTTCTCATAGGTGAGCATGATAAAATTAGGCAAATCATTTGCGCTACCTAGACGAAAGTAGGGGCTTGATCACCCCTGGCTGGGCTGCAAGGGTGAGGGTGTCTTGATATAAGATCCAAAACAACCGATGACCCCAGGAACATCACTGACTAGGTATCCAGATCGCACCACAAGATTTATTCAAGGACTGCTTAAGATATGTTAGTTGCAACCTCTGAAAATGATCCCACAGCATTTCCCCTTACCCATTCTCTGCCCCACGCTTCGTGCCACCAAGCTCATTCAGCAGTTTCTGGTGTTCCTCATTGACTGACAGCACACTAGAGAGGATAAAGATGCAGTAGAGTGAAGTGCAAAGTTGGAGGCACCTCGTCTGAGGTGAAAACATTGTCCACTGATCAAAGCAGCTTCGTGTTTTATCATGTATCGATCAATAACATCCTGCCAGTGTTGATTTTGAGGAGGGGTGGGGAGATCCTCTCCACCCAGTTTGTTGATCTGATGAATTGCCATAAATGGACATTACAAAAAGTTGCAATCACAGCGATCTGTCATCATCACCTGCAGCAAAATTTGAAACCCACTCCTGCATGGTATGTGCAGTGTTCTTGAAACAGTTGTTTACTTCAAGCTTTATCGTTGGGTTTATCATTTTTACATTATCATTTTAGTTGTTAATTGTATATAATTTTGTCAGAAGACATTAGCTGAACAGCAACTTGGATTCCTATTAGCCAAAGTTCCTAAAAGCATTTTCTATTCTTGATATATTTTTAAAAGAGGAGTCAAAAAAAGGTTAAAATAAAAGCTAATCATAACATGAGCGTACATTTGAAATAAATGCAGGTTCTAGTTACTTTGGGATTAACTTGTAGCTAAGCGACTGGAGCATTTAACAAATAAGCAAAGGCTTTTTTTTTCCTGTCTCACCCTGAAACTCCTACCAAATATGGATAGCAATCCCTAGACAGTAGCTTAAAAAAAGGAAGATGTCTGACCTTTGGATAGTGTTGCTGTACTCCTCGACGTACTGGAGGCCCCTCTGGGAGAAAAGGATCTTGGTCTGGGGGGTGAGGGGAGCTGCTAGGGCTCGTGTCACACAGTCCTGCACAGCCTCTGCGGAGGACCAGGGGTCACCCGATACTTCCAGCTCAAAGAGGTTAAGGTGTAGCTTATCATTATCCTGTTGGGAGGGGGAAGGAGTTAGAGCTTTTCTTTTTAATTACTTTTAAAAAAAAGGAATGTTATTACTAGGATAGAGATTTGACCTAAAAGACATCAGTGAAATCATTTACATTAATCTCCTGGCTGAACACTCAATCTGTTTTATCTGCATACTGATCATGTACTTAACGCACCGGACTAATTTCCAGTGCCTCCTGGAGAACACGGCGAGCTCTGCTGGGGTTCCGGCCGAGCTTCAGCAGCAGACGAGCCAGCTTTATTGAGTAGAAAGCATGTAAGGTGGGCTTCTCTTTGGAGTCTGACACTGCCTCCAGTAGCAAGGCCTCTGACTGCTCCAGCTGCCCCGCCCGTCTTTCTAAAGCGGCCCTCCGAAGTCTGACCACAGCCAACCCTGGCAAGTTTCTGTCCAGCTCCATAAGCACTCGCCGAGCTTCATTTAAGTCACCTGATGAAGAGGATGAAGGAGATCTTGTAGGTGTGGTGGCTTTAAAATAAGCAATGTTGGGATCCTTACCATTTCACTTCAGATGACTGAATTCGGCAGCAGTTGTAAATAAAGACAATCTACAAAATAGTGCAGTACAACTCATGTATAGTCTGAAAAGTGAACAAGACAGAACAAAACATAGTGCTTATTTGTAAATAAATATATCTGTGTATCTATAAATCAAGTATGGTAAAGGATTGAAATACTTTTACTATAAATAAGTTTTTGTTTCACTTCTCTAAAAGGAGGCCTTAATGATTTTTTTAAACAAATAATTCGAATCTGAGATGTGAGACATACAGGTTTCCACACAATACAACATTGGTGATTAATGATGGCGTGAAAAAAAATCCACAGAATAAATCTTACAAATGTATTATTGAAAAGTTAAATGAAAAAACAAGTTTTACAAATCGGTCTTTTGCCCTTTACTTATTTTGCATCAGAGATTTGAAAATGAATGCAATGATGTTTCACCTTCCGTCTAATGCCCAAATGTCACCGACTTGGAACTCCACAATTCATTAATCCAAAATCTGGACATGTTTGGGGTGATTTATAACCCTGAATTGTGAAAAGCTGGGAAAATTTGCATTCTATTAAACACAAAGGGATTTATAATGCTACTCATCCTGCTGAAGACCAATTAAAAAAAACAAACAGACGAAAGTTTCTAAAACAGGTCTTTATTAAATAGATAAAAAATTGTACTGGTTATCCTACCAAGTGCATAACCCTGACAAACAGGGCAAAACAAACACATTGCATCAGTCTGAGATAACAGAGGACCTTGTTGCATTATGGAAATGAAAAAAGCCGTTTGTGTTCTCCTACCATTCCGCTCTTCAAAAGTGGCCCAATGCATGTGGATGTTGGGCTTCTGTGTCAGATGGATCTCACAGGCTCTTCTGTACACAGCCCGTGCCTTTTCCACACACCGCGGCTCCAGGTACTGAATGTACTGAGCAACACACACACACACACACACACACACACACACACACACACAATCAAAATCCAATATTCATAGACAAAAAAGCAGATGAATTTGTAAATTCATTAAAAAAAACAGAAGCGCGCACACACATTCAAAAACATTCTTACCCGGGTCCAAAACTCCTCATACAGAGCACAGGCAATTAGACATCGCTCAAATAGAACACAGACCCTCTGGTCGCTGTGGACAACACTAGCGGCCTCTGATTGTTCCTCAGGCTGGGTCGTGACCTCTGTACCCTCTGTCGATGCCTGATTTGAATCTAAAACAAGACAAATGTGTCTAAAATGATGCTGTGTAAAAAGGGAGAAGAACGATAGAAGGACAATAACCACCTTGGTGTAGCTCTTGTTTGTTTCTGTCAGCAAGTTCGCCAATCTCCCAGTCCAGGTAGGAGTGCCAGGCTCTCAGCTGAAGGCGATCGAGAGGCTTCACATGAAAGTAGGGACGTTTGATCTGCAGCCCAGAGAGGAAAAGAAGAAATCAATGATTTTCAGTGTTTACTATCGGTGCTAGTATTGACCATTTGGTTTAGATCTGACAAAGAGTTTGAACATAATAATGAACAATTGATTTTGTCCTTTTTGTCAAAAAAAAAATATCAATGCAACAAAATAGGGAATGTTTCAAAACCAACATTCTCAGAGATTTTCCATATTCCACTGGAAATTTAAAGCTGTAGACTTCTGTTAAATCCAGAATTCATTTCTAGATCAAGTAGTTTACTCAAATTCAAAGGTTCACTAGGATAAACTGAACAATAAAAATGCCAGTGTTGTAGATTACGACTTTCAAAAAAATGTGCCTGAAAATAATATTAGTTGCCATGTCTCGGTTTTGAAAGGTACCACGAAATGGATGAGAGATCATGAACAAGAGGTGAGAAGAGAGACTCACTGTATCTTCATAGTGCCATCTTTTACGGACTTCTCCTTCATTGTCCTGATAAACTCTGTCCCTGTGAACCAACACTTGCTCTCTAATCTTTTGTATCAGTTCATCCTGCAATCAAAGTAACAAGGAAATATTCAGAATTTTTTTTTTTGAAGTCATTAATTCTAAAAGGGTAAAATGTCAGAGGACTCAATTACTGTGGTTCCTCTTCTTCATGTCACAAAAGTACAAAAGTTCCTGTTGTGAGAGTGACGCTCATAGCTCATGTTCCTTACCGAGTCTGTGCCTTCAGGTGTGGCGGGCTCTTCCTCCCCAGGTGGCCGCTCAGCGTCCTGCTCTTGGGCCTGTTCAGCACGCTCTGCCTTCTGACTCTGACGGCACAACGTCCTAAGCTCTTCATACTCCTCTGGGGATAGCACCTCTCTTGGCTCGTGGCTGTTCAGGTGGGACTTGAACCTAGGATAGTCAAAATATGCAGTCAGGTAAATGCTATGTTTCTTCAGTGACTTCTTAACTGATTACAAGCACAAAACATGTAAGGGGAGACATTTTTCCGGCATAAAAATATAATTTATCATCACAACCCAAATGACTATTCACATCAGCATGACTTCTAGATGAAGAAAAATTAAGAGGCTATGTCCAAAATTTATCTCTGACATAACAAGAGTAAAAAATATTTGCCCGAGCACCATGATCTTTTTGTGTTTTATTATTTTAGTATTTGACAAGCTCTATCAACTATTTTCTTGAATATTCTTCCCCAATTAATGGTTGCCATTGCATGGTACACAGTTTAAAAAAAATAAATGGGTTATCAAACATAGTTTATTTATATTAATAGAAGTGTCTTATTTTAAGAATAGGGAATTAAAAAAAATCTCCAGGTTGTTCAGGTGACATTTGCAAAACCCTCACCACACAGGAGGTTCACTCTATTATGGCGGCACCAGCCATCTTATAAAACACAAAATGTTTCTGGGAAAACAGAGCATTTCGAGAAGCACTGGCGTTCCTCTGTAGTGATTGGCCATTCCTCTTATTAAACCTGTCCTTTTATGAGATAACTGTGATTGGTCAGACTGCTGAAGCTGTTGGAAATGAGCCTGAATGGGCAGTGGGCCAGATAAAGATGCAACTGAGGTTGGCTCTCTCTTCTTAATGCCAAGCTAGATCAATAAAAGCATCCATGGGTAATTGCAAAAGACCACAGGCTTAGAAATAATTAGCTCATTCCATAACCCCAAGATAGAAATAATGCTCAACAGCTGTCATAAACATCAGGATTAACTGCTAGAGACTGTGGATAGAGTTACTGTCGATGGGAAATTGCTACCCGGTTTGTGCCTGCCAATGAAATTTTTTCAATATAAAAAAAATATATATGTCCATTTTGCTGTCAGGAATGGAAGTATAAAATCCCATACGTGTGCATCTGACTATGGTGGGTATATTTGGGGAGAACAAATTAGATATCTATTTTTCATGTTGTTCATTGTGAATATAATGATAATCACAGCTGATCAGTTCTTTGGAAACACGTCTTCCTCCTGATAATGATGAGTCCCCATAGTGCTTGTCCCCTAAAGGACACATGAGATGTCCTTCAGGATGGCTAATCTGTGTTTTGGCCAGAACAGCTCTGTAACTCATTAAAGTAAATCAGAACAAATGCTTTAAAACTTGGACCCCGTGGAGCTACATAGTATGTCCTCAAAGCATAAAGGAATTTGAATTACTTAAATTTCCATGTCACAAGCAGTGTGACACAAAGCTCAATCAATAATAAAACTGAATCAAAATAGGGGTCCTCTCTATCATGATATCCATATCAGACTTCTGAGATGATCCAGGGTAAACAGATGTGACATGTCTCATCACTTGGCTACAAAGGCCAGGTTTCAAACCATTTTCAGCAGCAAGACAATTGCCTGACCAATATTCACAGGCTCAACATCCGTGTCTTTCTGAAAATGCTTTGTTTGAACAAGAAATGGTCAGAGTGGCCATGAAAAAAAAATGAAGAACAATTTCTTCTCCAGACAGCTCATCTGTAGAAACAATTTTAAAGAGGTCGCTGATGCTCAGATTGAAAACAAAGCAGCATGTGTGGACACCGTCGCTAATAGCATGTGTTTGGTCTTACTTGTCATAATGAGTGTTGTACAGCTGGGTGGGAACTTTGAGGACTCTGTCCAGGACTGCTGTAGCATTGCTCATGTTCCTCTGCTCCTTCTCCCACTCCACATACAAATCCCAAAGTCGGTCTGAATGAAAGTCCAGACCAGCTGCTGCAACTGCATCCTCAAATACACTGCGGGTTGAGGTCGGAGATCAGTGAGACAAACTGAGGGTGAAAAAAACACAGTGACCTTTAAATGTGTGCGAATTTGTGTACCTGCGTATACGTTTCCGTGACTCAGGCAAGTTCATGTCCAGAGTTCCCAGCAGTAAATTAATGTAGTGGATCCACAGATCTACACTCAGAGGTATTGAGTCGAGACCCTGAACGCACACCTGACACAGAATTATCTAAATTAACATAAGCCGAATAAAGCCAGTGACTTACAAATCTATGCAGAACATGTCATAATTGGTGAGATCTACAGTCAACCTTCACAGGATAATATATTCAAAGTATCCAATATATTGCAATGATCTATCTAAGTGCCGACTCGGACATTGTGTAAGATTTAGTAATATGAGTGTCAGCATCAAAAACACTGGCCACTGTATGGTGTTTTTTGCTGTTTACTTGCTAACTCGCAATAAGCTAGTAAAAAATAGTAAACTCAAAAATATAAACCAAAAAATAAAATAAATAAAAAGCAGTTAATAGACAATTGTCCAGGTAACTTATAAGGTAAAAAGGAAAGAAAAAAATCTCTCTTCAATAATTTGAACAGATCTCTCTGGGGAACGAAGTTAAGAAAAAATGTGCTTTACCTCCTCTGCTTTCTTGTTAAACCCAGCTCGCCGCTCTAAATCAGCAAATTTCTTCCAATAACCATAGCAGAGTGGATAGCGGGCAAGAAAGGCCTTCAGTGCTCTGCGTGATGCTGTGATGTGACTCTGAGGGAATAGGACAGACTCCTCATGTTTATGTCCTCATGCTATAAATCACTGTTTCGAGGGTTGAGGAGCAGCATGCATCATGAGCCAGGGATAATAAGGTTTCTTTGTGAAATCAAACCCTGTAGAATTCCAGTCTTTCTTGTCGACATAAGAACACGCACCTCTTGCTCGCAGTACTGTAAGAGATCTGTCCAGCTGGTGAAGTCTTGAGGATTGTCATTTGCAGCCTTCCACAGCTGCTCGAAATCTGCAGGCAGTTCTCCTTCTTCATCTTCTGTACTTGGAGGCAGAGAGAAGGACAAAGGAACAGGGTCCACGGGGGGCTTGATGACCATGGCGGCATCGCTCTTCTCTTCTGAAACATCTTTCACCTCAGTAGCAGGTGGTGCAGGGAGTTCATCAGCCTCCATGGCTAAAGAATGAAGAGATCATTGAGGAAAATTAACCAAAATGTATTTAAAGAGTATTTCCCTATCAACCATTTACATTCCTCTCTCCAGAAACTCAATAGCTTCTTGAGGACCAAAGGGGCCAGATTTCTACCTCCTGAAAAGGTACTTGCTGTGGATTGCCAAAGTTTGACACATTGATCCAAGCTAACTTCCTGGAAGTGGTGGTGTTCTTCTTTTCCTTTCGGCTTTTCCCTTTCAGGAGTCGCCAAAGCAAATCAACCTCTTCCATCTAACCCTATTCTCTGTATCCTCCTCTCTCACACCAACTACCTTCATATCTTCTCTCACTACTTCCATAAATCTTCTCTTCGGTCTTCCTCTAGACCTCCTGCCTGGCATCTCCAATTCCAGCATCCGTCTACCAATATAGTCCCTATCCCTCCTCTGTACATGACCGAACCATCTCAGTCTGGCTTCTCTGACCTTCTCTCCAAAACATCTAACATGAGCTGTCCCTCTGATGGACTCATCTCTGATCCTATCCATCCCCGTCACTCCTAAAGAGAACCTCAACAACAATCTTCTATCACTCTCAATTACGGATTTTTACCCATCAAGTTGAAAAACATCTGACTTGCTTTAAAATTGTAACAACTATTTATTCTCCTTATCTTGAATATAATCATTAAATGTCTAAGACTTTCCTCTAGCTATTTGATTGAGTCAATTATACAACCTTGCTGGATCTTACAAGTAAAAATGGACAACAGTTCCATCTATTCAATAAAAACTGGAGGCCAGCTTTCGCAGTTTAACCAGTTTAACACTGGCAAACAGGTTTCAAACAGGTTATGCAGAATAATTGAAAATGCACGCAATCATCTCAATCGGAGTAATAACGCGGTACTAATATCTGCAAAACATTATGAAGGAGGTCATTCATTCGTTGAACGCATATTACACCAAGTGTAGTATTACATTAACTCCAGGAACTTCATATTGTGATCGTTCTGGACTGACAAACCTGTGGCCGAAAGCAATAAGCGGGACGCAGTGTCTACGCTCCACCACACACAAGCCGTTACTATAAATTCCCTGACAAGTTGTTTCATTTTACAACGCTTTCAGTTGAAATCACTTTAGCGTAGCCTAGCTTAGCTTGTCATGTCAGTTCAACCAGGGGATCTGCTCCACTCTGGAGCTTTGTTGCAGAAGCTTCTAATTAAATGCATTCTACTGTCATGCAAAAGGACATAAAAGTTGAGTTTGTAATTTCTTTGAGTTCATTTAACTACCTGAAAGCTCTTCGAGCTCCCCGTTGCCGCTCATATCTTCATTGCCCTCCGCCGCCATGATGGTTGACGTCCACTGACGTCATCAACATGCGTCGAAAACACCGGCAAAGGTAAATTATTAGCGGCATTCAAAAGAAGGGAAACCAGTCCTACCGGCTGATTATCACGAAAGCCGACCAATTTCTGTTGATATAAGTCATCTTAAAAGAACCTGAAAGTGCCAAACTGTCTCGCTGCCTACGGAGATATTACTCTTGGCTTCATGACAATTACATTTTTATTCTATGGTTGATCAATTCATTGACATTCACAGATGTCTAATCGTCAAGCTAGCCTTCGAGCATGTGATCAAAACTAATTTGAGTTCTGGGTACTGAAGAAAAACTGTTTAAATCCATAGTTCGACATGTTGGTATAGATGGAGTCATTTCCTGCTCAATATTTGACGAAGATACATCTACTGGCTTATCAATGGCAACAAATTAAAAACGTAGAATGATTTTACCACATGAATGTACTGAGAAATTAAATTTCCAAATCAATAAATAGATTCATATAACATTTGGTCATCTTTATTTTTACTTGGTCTCATCGTTTGAAAAGTACATCTGACAACTTTTAGAGCTGAAGTGTGTTTCTTCACTTCCATTTCCTTCAACCCAAGCAGACACCAACAAAATGTAGCAACATGATTGATCATAAAAACAATTGGGGGGTTGTGGGGGAGGTCGTCAAAATTCCCTCAAAAGGTCAAAGTATTTAACCAGGCAGTAAACAAACCATCATCTCCAGAAGATCATTTGAATTTTATAAATGCTCAGTGGATGAATTTAGGATTCGTTGTGGTGTAATTCACATAATTTAAGTATGCTTTTAAAATTAAATGTCTTAAAGGTTCAATCATTCTTCATTCAAAAACAAATGACGAAATGGAAATTGCAGACTGCTGATATCTAGGACCACATGAAACTAACAGGTTTTCACTCCTTTTCAAGTGCATTAAAATTATCTAGTAAACAATGGAAAAGAGCATGATAAAATAATGAACGCATGTCTACAGGATGATCCACCCAAATCAGTGGTTCAGTCCCCTGAATGATTATCATGTATCATCTTCTGAGCAACAGCTCTCTTTGGAGCAGCTGAATGATCTTATCACTCCCAAGATGAAAAAGAAATCTTTTCAATGTACTCAAATTCACTGTTTAATTTAGAAAGAGGCTTAAAAAATAACCCGCATGGAGGCAGTAATATAGATTAGATTCCTTGTGTCACAAAAACTAAAGCAAAAAGACAAACAGATTAGCCTGAGGCCTCATATGATGTGTGGATCAAATTATTTGTGTTCTTTGTTGATTCTAGTGCCTTATTTGAGGAGAAACTGATTTTGAAGTCATGACTCAAGGAATCAGCAACGGGTGTAATGGATGCTTTGGAAGCATCAAACAACTCCTCACAGTAATGTTTCCTCAGAGACATGATGGATAAACAAATGGAAAATCAGGGGAGAAAGTGCCTGCGAGATCTCTCTTTACCCCAAAGTTGAATATTGGTTGTTTATCATTTAAATAAACCAGACAATTATCTGTTCGCAATCCTTTTCATTTCACACTGTAACTGAACAGAAGAGGGACACGGCGGAAATGTAATGTGGCTGTTTGAAAAAGACTGATCATGCAAGGGTAGGAAGTGCATGTATTTGATGCATATATGTCCTTTAAATTCAGTGATGGATATCCTGCTGTCTTGCTTCATTTCATCATTATCAGTTCCTCATATCTGTTCCCTCCTACTGTTCAGTCCAGTTCAGTTATTTTCTCCTCTTCTCTTATCACCATTACTCAAGTGTGACAGTCCAGTCTGCTCCTGCATTCATGCCAGGCTTGCGGAGCGTCAAAACTGACATGGAGGCATCAAACTCAAACTCTAGCTGGCTCTCCAGACCATCTGCAAAAGAAAATAAAAAGATGACAGAAAAATAAGGCTGATAATCACAGATAAATATGGAAACAGTAAAACCATTTCCTTTTTCATAAATTAAATCATCTCGTGAACTGTATTTGGAAAGGACTCACCAGTTGTCTTCAGGGTAACCTTTCTGGGCTTCACAGCTCCCAGTATGATGATGCGTTCAATCCAGGAGCTGGTAGAAAACTTAGCTTCTGGGGCCAGGTTACTATGCACCAAATACAGATATTCAAAAAGAATGCCATATCATCCCATAAGCACTTCATCATATCTGTTTTCATTGTTTGCTATCTTTTCCTTTGATACATACACACAGACTGCAGTTTGTGTATAGATTATTGTTCTCAACCTTTTTCTCATCATTATTTGTTGTGTTGATGTTTCTCACAATTTAGAAAATAGGAGTACAAATAAAAATACGATTAACGAGTCAAGTTGAAGGCAGGCCATTCACTGACAATTTTACTCACATAGATGACAGGGTGTTATTGGAGAAGGACAGCCTCCTGTGAATGAACTCCTGCTTTTCAAAATTGAAGGTGTGGCCGTCATCTATGTAGAGCTCACCCTCTGCTGATCTCTGTCAAAAAGGTCATGGCTGTTCATTAACACAAGGGGCCTTTAGTGTAAAATCATAGAAATGGCTGTCCTTTGTTTCTGACACAACTTACATGAAGACCAAGAGCCACGTATAATGTGTAGGGATCCTGCTCCATGCAAGTGGAGGATCTGCGGACCCTAAGCTTTCTGGGAATAATTGAACCACCACGCTGGAAAACAGGGATCTGAGGACACAGAAGAATCCATATTAAAACAAGAGGAAAAAATGTTTTAGCAAGCAAACGCACACGCACGCACTTAAACATGCGGACATCTCTGTGTGACTTACAGAACTCATCGTGACAGGAATGTAAAGATTCTGGACTCCACTGTGCTTTTGGAAAGTGTGGACATCAAACCAGACCTGAAGTGCACACAAAACGCTGT
This sequence comes from Fistularia tabacaria, assembly GCA_901007705.1. Lineage (NCBI taxonomy): Eukaryota > Metazoa > Chordata > Actinopteri > Syngnathiformes > Fistulariidae > Fistularia > Fistularia tabacaria. Next base: position 24,648 of record CAAKHD010003115.1, on the reverse strand, counting down.
TTAGACTCAATCTTACCTCAATGTAGTGGGATATTTTAATAGGAAACATTGATAAGACTTAACATTCTTACTGAAAACATTTTCGCTGAATTTACTTTTCAGCAGTAAACCCCTTCTTCGCCTGCTACTCAATATCTCTAGATCATCCCATTTCAGCAAAAACATTAACATTTTATGCAATGGATGACTTAACAATTTAACGAGATTTAAAACATGCAACCAAGTATTCAATCTGAGGCTTCTAACTCATTTGGCATCAAAAAACAAACAAAAAAAGTGTGAACGTGCTTTGCCACATTTCAAGTGCTTAAATTCTCTATCTCTATCAAAAGTCTGCAGCGGGCTCCACAAGACCTTCTACCAGTCTATGGTAGCCAGTGCACTCTTCTTTTCTATAGTGTGCTGGTGGGGCAGTGCCAGGACTGGTGAGGTCAACAGGCTCAACAAGCTTGTGAGGAAAGCTCACTCAGTGGTGGGACTCAACCTTGACATCTTGAGTCGGTGGCTGTGCGGAGGGTAAAGGACAAACTGGGAGCTATCCTGGACAATCCTTCCCACCCCCTGCACGACGAGCTGTGGCAAATGAGCAGCTCGTTCAGCCAGCGGCTCATCCCACCCCGTTGCAGAACTGAACGCTTCAGACGCTCCACAGACATCAGACTGTATAACAGCAGTCTGGGCGGGACACAGCCCTGACTGCCTGGGGGGCATCTGTGCGAACACCAACCCATCACTCCGTCACCCTCTCCCGTAGGTGGTGCCCATAACTACTACGGGTCACTTTGGTTCACTTACTCTATTTATTCTCGCTTGTGCGTGCTATCTATCTCTATATGTGTATGTGTATATTGTGTATATATATATATGTAGGTATGGGTCTCTGTGTGTGTGTGTGTGTATATATATATATATATATATATATATATATATATATATATATATCTTTCCTAACTGTTTATTTCTTTTCTATTGTTGCTGCTGCAACACCCGAATTTCCCCTATGAGGATCAATAAAGTATTATCTTACCTTATCTTATCTTAAAAGATCTATTATTTTCATTCATTAACCCAATTGTGCCCAAATTTGACAAGTTTATTAAAAACAAACAAAAGAAAGCAACAGCCCCCCATTTCTTTTTTCTTTGGAAATGATCAAAATTCTTTCAAATGAGATGAAACATCTTGAAAAGAACCAAACAAGTCCAGTTTGGTTACAAGAAGCATGACCTGGATGGCTGAGAACCTTCACGAACAAAATTATTAATATTCTTTTACTTCACCTGAATCTGTACCATGTACTGTCAGAAAGTTATTCCCATTTCTACACTTAAGACATAATGTGACTGAGGAAAATATTCAAGACCCTTTTGGTCTACCTCGTCTTTTCCAGGTAGATAGGCAGTGACTCCCCTGGCCCCCTCATCAGTAACTGGGTGCACCAGTAAGTCTCGTCCTGCAACAAATGATGCCAAGTCAGCTGATTTTACAGATTTTGGATACCATATCACCTTTTATACCTCTATTACAAAGCAACATCTCCATTTCAATATTTAGGGTATGTGTTTGGTTATTAAACTTCACCAAACTATGGAGCAAATATTTATTTTGGTGGCTACATGTCAGTAAAAATTCTTGTTGGACCTGTTGTGATTAAGTTTTTGGAATTGAGATCAAAACCCATTTTGCATCTTACCAATCAGGAATTCATCATCCAGTGCAAAAGTAGTAGGATCCTGAGGATACTCAACCCACAGTGGTCTGCAATAGAAACAAACATCTGAGAAAATGATTTTTTTTTTTTTTTTAAGATAGGAAGGTTTTGGAGGATAACCAGAGAGCAACAGCCCATGACATGACGGCAAATTAACTTATATTCCTTTAATTTATTAATCCGTGATGAGAATTTGTGAGTACTTTGGGTGTTTCTGGACTAATGAAAGGCGGAAGGGCAATCAATCCTGGAGGGTCCTCACCTCATGATGGGTTCTCCAGTGCGAGAGGTGTGGAAAAACTGCTGGTACCAGTAGGGCAGGAGGGTGTAGCGCTGGCGCACAGCTTCACGGATCAAAGCAGTGTTCTCTGGGCCAAAAAGCCAAGGCTCACGGCGTGGAGTATCCAGGTGTGCATGAGCCCTGAAGAAAGGCTGGTAAGCCCCTGTCTGGTACCAACGCACCAACAGCTCTGTGCTTGGAGACTTGAAGAAGCCTCCAACATCAGCTGTGATTCAAACAGGAAATAATTAGACAGGTCTAAGCTGTTCAAATACAAGACAGAAAACTATATTCTCAAACACCAATTGTGTTGTCAAACATGTAATCTCAGGCCTAATTAAACCGGTCTAATTTTGTTGTCTAGTTTCCATTTTACCCACTGCCCCCAAATTCTGTGGTGTCAATTATACTTTGCTTAACTCTGATTTTATCATTCATAGATAAAATGTTCTTTAAAAAGCTTTAAAAAACCCAGCTTGTGTTCTGGGCAGAATTGTTCCATCTCACATTTTTGATGTATGGTTTAGCTACGAGATATTTGCATGCATTCTTATAGAGAACAGTTTTTCTACTTCATCCAGTACAGGATAACTGCTCCAGATGAAACTCAACATTTGAAAAATACAATTACCGTAATTTCTGCACTATTGAGCACACCTGAATACAAGCCACACCGTCTAAAAATTAACAGTATCGCTATCGTCGTCTTCCTCCTCCGTACTAAAACCATTAAAGTCGTCTCCTCCTGTGTCAGAATTACTTCGTCACACACTTTCTCAGTCTCTCTTGGCGTTATGAAGCTCGTTAGCCCCCCCCCCCAAAAAATCCATAAATTAGCTGCATCAGTGTTTAAGCCGCAGTGTTCAAAGCGTATGAAGAAAGTAGCGGCTTGTAGTCCGGAAATTACTAAAAAGGAGATTTTTTTCTGGGAGTAGAAGCTTCTGTTTTGAAACACCAAGCACTACCATTAATATAAACTGAGCAAACTTATTTCTGGTATCGCACCATCAGTAGACTCAAATCTAGCAACACTCACCGCCACAGAAAGATATTCCAACCAGGCCGAGGCTAAGACACATGGGGATGGAGATCTTCAAATGATCCCACTCAGCAGCATTGTCACCTGTCCACACAGCACCTAGAGAAACACACATACTTGAGTTGATGTTGTTTTTGTGATAAACTGGATATCCAATGTTATTATTGAGAAGTTTTTCTTTACAGATGTAAGAGCTAAAGTCAAAGTTGTATGTACAACTGAGGGTAAAACGTATTATTAAAATAAAAAAAATAAAAAAACAGAAAACAAACGGATTTGAGATGGAATGTTACAACAATGAATTGAAAAAGGGAAAAGTAGGAAATCAGAATAGTAAATGTCTCACCGTAACGCTGAGAACCAGCAAAGAAAGCCCTGGTTAAGACAAATGGACGTTCGACTCCGCCTGACCTCTGGATTAGACCCTCCGCCGTGGCCATTTGCTACATAGCCCACATTAATGCATGCACACACATACAAACACATAACCTTAGACTTAAGAAATACATTATACCAACACTATAGTGAGCATTTTTTGCTGAATCCTTCAGAAGTATTTAATAGAATAGAAAAAATATCCCTTTAATCATCCCATTGTGGGGAAATTTCAGATTTCATTAATCAAAGCATAAACAAGATGAAAGTACTCGATACTAGTATTCATGGATAAGATCAGCAAATATATTTGCATTGTAAGCAATGATTCCCCTAGTACTGCAGCCAGTTGGTCAAAATCAATACAATTTATCCCAAAATAAAGTTCTGAAAATTAAGACCAACCAATATCATAAAAGAACTGGACCGATCAAGTCAATTTGGGAAATGTTATTGCATCATAAAAGCATCTGCACCCAGACTAACACCGGGAATTGCAATGTATTGTGACTGAACAGGGGAATTACAAGTATGCCATCATGTCATGTGATGTTCACTGGCGAAAGAATAGCCACAACAAATTGACAGTTAGCAAGATGTTTCTGAAACAATTAAAACATCTGAGCGTCTTAAACCATTCTAAAGTGAAAATGTTTAGACTTAACATTCTGAGTTATGACCAACAAGATTTTCATATTTAGCACAGGGCTGTGGGTTTTCACATCGTCTGAATTTAACTCTTCTTGTAAAAACTTGGGTTTGAACTCACCACATAGAAGCCATAGATGTTGTGCACATCACGGTGTTCCCAGGCTCCATGCATTGCATCCTTGTGCATTGTGACCTCTGGCCCATTGAAAACAGATGGCTCATTCATGTCATTCCATGTATACAGGTTTTCCATGGACCCCTTGAGAGGAGAGTGTGTCACAGAAAATAATGGGGCTGAAATACCCTTTGAAAAAATACCTGAACAGCTAAACCGGGACTTAAAAGAAATCCAAGACAAAAAAAGCATCAGTGCCAAAATGTGCTTTGAGAAACTCAGTCGCTATCCTAGGCATGTGAGAATAGTTTCATAGTTTTCCATTAAAATGTTAGGTGGGGTCATTTGCGAGATGCTAGTTAACGTACATACTGATACTGTCACGTACCTCATACTGATCATAAGCAAACATGCTCGCCCACCATGACCTCATGTCGGTACGAGTGAAGTCCGGATAGCCAGCACTGCCTGAAGATTGTCATAAGACCCAAAATCAAGGAGAAAATGCAAAATGACACACATGATAAATCTGAAATTCAGTTATAAGAGTTAAGTATAAACTATTTTTTTCTGGTTCATTATCATAAAATAACCAATCACACAGTTTAGGTTTCTTACCAGGCCAGCACCAGCCCTCATAGTCTCCACCATCTTTGTTCTTTATATAGAAACCTCGAGAACGAATATCATTGTGAATTTTGTAATTGCTGTCTACTTTGATATGAGGGTCCACAATGGCCACCATCTACAAAAGACAGAAACTAAATTGAAATGATACCAAAAAGTGCCTAAACCAAATATTTTAACTTATGGGACTGATATTTTTACACTTTTCTTACTTCTGGTGAATGGAATACCACCAGATATGAGAAAATAGTGAATATCAACATAAAAACAACACACATCGTATAGTGATATAGTAAAGTTAAATATCTGTGCCTTGCGTTTTTTGTCTTGTAGACCCTGAAGCATTTCCTTTGGTGTGGCAAATTTGTGTGGATCCCAGGTAAAGTAGCGTTTTCCATCTGTGTGCTCAATGTCAAGCCAGATGAAGTCATAGGGAATGTCATGTTGGTCGAAGCCAGCATCCACTGTCTGCACGTCTTCCTGGTCATTGTAGTTCCAGCGGCACTGGTGGTAGCCCAGGGCAGTCAGAGGAGGGAAGGCTTGGGTGCCTGAGAAACAATGTGAAACACAAAATAGATGTAAGGCCGCAGTAAAGGTGATGATGGCAAAGGTCAGTTCAGAGTGAGGGCTACGATTGCTATGGGAAATTATCAGCTGAAAGTAACATTTTATGTCTCATGTTAGAAAACTCAACTTCCTTTTCTATACCAGTGAATCATTATGGCAAGTGACTGGTTATTTTGTAAACAAACAGAGCCAGAGGGAAGAGATTTGATCTGTCTTTAACACTGAGGTGAACAATAACCTTGCTTTAATAAAGAGCATTAATAAAATAACAAACAAGTATTTAAAAAGTATGTGTATACTATTTTGAGAAGTTTCGTTGAAAAAAAGCATGATTCAAAAATTTTTACAAAGTGACACCCATTCAAACATTATTCATAAAAACATAAGCAGAGACCTTTCAATAAATGGATGTCCCTAATGCAATTAATGATTGTGTTTGAAATTTTTCAATCACTTATTCCAGTACAAGTGTTGATCAGATCGTTTTTTGTTGTGTAGGTCTAAAGAATGCAGATCTTAGCTTTTCTTTGATAAATTTTTACTTTCCTAAAATACCATTTGTGATTTTTTTTCCTTAGTAGGCCAGCTAATTTATCATTACAGGGCAACGATATTTTTATAAACTATACTTACTTAGCAATTAACCCACATTTTACTTATAATACAATGTATGACTGTACTTGTGTTTATGGGGACAAGTTTGTATCTTTTTTTTTACTGGAGACTTGACAATAAAGCAAAGGGCATCAAATTTTGTGAAAAGAGTAGCCATCTTCCTACCGGTGAGGGAGGCATACTGAGAAAATACATCTTTGGGGGATGGGCCAAGCATAATGAAGACATCAATGATTCCACTCTCAGAGATCCAACGAACATCTGTCTGCGGCGTCTCACTAGAGCCCTGGACATAATCCAGCATTTTCCCAAATACAGTCTAGACAGAGAGATACATGGAGCTTTTATGGCAAACACCTACAGATGCAAAGTTGAAACCAAACGCCTTCTATGGAATTAAGTTCCTAAAAAGAAAGACCTTTGCAGAGGCACTTACCTTTCCTGCTGTGTTGGAACTAATGTCCACCCAAGTCTCAGCAGCATTAAGCCAAAAAATGCCTGTGGTTCGTTGTGCGTTATGTGCTAACATAACTGGGACCGCGCCATAGAGAGCCATTGGGTTATACAGCTCGTACTGGAACACATCCAGATTATAGAGGCGATATGGATCCCCATTACTGAAAAACACAATTTTACATTCAGACAGTACTTAATATTGGACATGTATTTATATGAATTCACTTGCAGGCGCTTATGCCACTCACTCTGTCGTTTTGAGTCGGAGAGAGTCTGCATGTTCTGGGATTCCATAGACATGCTCCACCCCCGGCAATGAAAAGTCTAAACTAATAGCAGAAGGCCCTGCAGTACAAGAACAATCAATCACCAATTTCAGAATGGGAAAGCAAGAGGAAAATCAGAGTATATCCTTTATTATCAAATGGAACCACAAGAATAATCACTGCTTAAACGTTCTTTCGGGATTACAATATGTATAATATGCAAAGATATGGAAATGGAAAAAAAGTATGTCCTTTTTAAATAAAATACCTTATTGAAACAGAGGAATGGTAATGTAGCAGTATCTAACTTTATGCTCCCCTTTTCTTCCATTGTCCATTAAATAAACCCTTTTGCTCAAATATCAAATTATCAGGTTCACTAATAAGCTCAACATCCACAGGTAATCTCAGAACTTTCCCACAACATTTGTGAAATGTCCTCAAACTGAAAGAAAAGCTGAGTGACCTGCTTAAATTTTCCATTAAGATCATGGTTGAACCGAAGCTGTAACTGTCGGTACGAATGATGCAGCTGGTACAAAACAACATGGCTGGTGCTTTATTATTTATCATACACCAATGATATCAATGGGAATATTGACATCATGCAAATACGAAACAGTTGTAAAAGAATTTTAGCAAAAATCAGCTGTAGTTGAAGTAAGCAGTATAAGGACCAAAACTCCTCCACCAACTTACCATTAGGTTTTGTGTCTGTGTGTGATTTAAAGGTTTCCTCCCACATGCCATCTTCTATTTTCTCCTCTTCCTCTTCTTTTGCTGCTTGCTATGCAAAGGGAGGAGGCGCAATTTAATGGCAGTAATTTACCTCGTAGAAAAGGCAACTTTTGTTAATCAAATATTTTGGGATGAACTACCCCTCAAATTCTAAAGGAAGTTTAAAGAGAGTATGAAAGTATTTGTGAATACGAATGCCTGTGTGTGGTACCTCTGCTTGGTCAGATGGATCGGTTTCCTCTTTCTTCTCAACATCTGTGTCTGCTTCACTGAATCACAGCACAAAGAGAGAGGAAAAGTTGGGGAGGACATATTGCAAAAAGGGCGGATCTTCTACAGATTTAGTACTTCTAGTGACAAATAGAAATAAAGTAGTCTTAACTATAATTAAAATGAAATGGACAAACATTCATGAGGATTGACAACTGACACCTATTTCATTGACCACAAGTACTTGACTCGGTTTTTTAATAGATAACAAGGGGCAACACTGTACCCCATAGTTTCAAAGTAGGTATTATGGGACACGATCCAGATGGGGCACTAGTAGTGCTGATGTATAAACAGAGCTTGTAGAATCATATTCTTTATGAGTGGCTGGACTGTGGAATTGCAATGGTCTTGGTCAGTTGATGCACACTGGGACACAACAACTTTTCCACAAAATACTTACAAACTGTTACCATTTCTCTTTAAACATCCATGACTGGAGGCAACTGGCTCCACAGCACAGCATGACTTGAGGCCAGAGTGCCAAACCAAAGACCCCTTCACATAAGCACTCCTATAAGTTTCTTTAATCGCCACATCCATCCACTGAATTATTCAAATTGTGAAAAGACATCTTCAAGTCTTAAAACTAAATCAGAAAGCTTTCCTACAACCATAAATGTGCTGTTGGATTTGGGAAAAGGGTTGCAAAACTATTGGCAGGAGAACAGACATGTATTTGGGGCAAAAAGATTGCACTTTGTTGTTCACTACATTGATACACATCTAGCACAAAGTATTTCTAAATTTCAGCTACTGCAGTTAGCTCTTTCTATAAATGAGTAAGCCAGACAAATAATTCTGCCACGGAATCAAGAAGATAACCAATCAATCATGCAGTTGTGTTAGAGCCGCTAGAGTGACACTGTGTGTAATCAGAAACACGTCTGACAGGACAACATTATGTAACCCTATGTGCTTCATATAAATGTGTTATTTAATGATTGAGATGATTTATTCTTTGTTTCACAAAATTATTCAAGAAAGATCAAATTCCTTTGTCTTTGATTGTTTTGATGATCCTTTTTGAATGAAAACTTTAAGAGTAAGGGCCAAATCAGCCCCTTCACTCTGAATTTTATCAATCATCAACATGCACACAGTCATCCACACCCCAGTCTCATTCACATTTATTTGGGGATAAATAGTGACTTAGGTGTAATGGGTGTCCCTCGGTTTATATCACTATTGTCAGCATTAGCACAAGGAACAGAATACACACTTACAAATCTTAAGGGTCTTTACCTAGAGAATACCCTCTTGATATTATCCCACACGCTAGCCACTGTGCTAGTTACTTTATAGGAGAAACTAGGATGATAGGGAGAAGAGGACAGAACAACGAGTCAGAGACAATACTCAAAAAACAAACGATTCATGGAAAAAAAAAATAGAAATCATCCACTGAGAGGGGATGTGGATTAAAAAGAGCGGGTTGGTATTTGTCAAAGTGTGCGTGCATGTGTGGCTTCTCACGTGTCCTTGCGCATCCTCAGGTGCTCAAAGGCCAGTAGACCACGTGAGTTTAGTGACATCAGCACATCGCGCCCCTCCATGATATCCAAACGGAAAGGCTGGGCACTAACAATGACCCGCTGAGACTCTGCCCCCAGGGAAAGCACCACCCCATTCTCATCTTGAGACAATAGAGACAAGCTGAGGTGGAGAGAGAAAGGTAATGCAAATCAAGAATTTGAGGACAACTCGTAATAACTCACTCAGAGACAAATCTTGTCAATTTTCTACATCAACGATCCATATACTGAGAATGCCTCTTATAAAAATAAAACAGGAAACATTATAAAAGTAAGCTTTTAGTCATAAAGGTCAATCCTTAAACAATTGTATCCATGGTCTTCTTCCATGGAGGTAAATTCCTGCCATTTTCATGTTTGGCTCTGTTGTAAAATCAAGCTATCTTGGTGAAATCCAAAAGAAATTTCAACCGTGGAGTACTTCTGACACACTATTATAGTTCCATTTCTTATACCCATCCTTTAATGCACACCTATACCGTGTCATGTTGTTCACCTTCAAATTTTCAGAAATAATTACCCTGACTTCCAGTGGTTCTTTTGTTCCACAAAGGCAACCTATTCAGTGGGTGCATTCATCTTTATCATGGACAAATAATCATTTGAGATGCCTTTGTTTGTTATACTTGGTTCAAATTTTAACTGATTAAATGTGCAACTGTAGACATCAAACTTTTTTTGATTATTGAGGATAATAGAAATGAATACCATGGAGACCAGCTAATTTATTGTTTCACCGATGTAGGAATGAAGTTCACTTTGGGTCTGTAATGTCAGTAAATGCCTTTCAGAGACTAAAACTAGGGCGATAAGTGGGTTATGATTTACTAACCCCCCCTGGAGTTGAATGGGAGTGTGGGAGAACAAGTGTCCCTATCAATGGTCTCCACTAATATGGCGTTTTCATCATCTTACAGTTTCAGTCTGCTTAAGAATGGATTACATATACCGATTCACACACCAATGGCATCAGAGCTGCCAAGCATAGCAAACCTTTGGGAGTGACTGAGGGGTAAGTGTCTTGCTCAAGGACACTTCAGCATGTAAACAGGAGGAGCTGGTAATCGAACCGCTAATATTCCAATTGGAGATACTCCTGCTCTTCTACTAAACCACTGACAGTGAAGTCTGTATACTATACCACAAGCAACCGTTTATAGGGCTAAGCCAGCTTTGGATAAAAAACACCCCCAGGTGACTTACGGCTCAGTAGGTGGTTCTCTGACAAGCACGTCTGGGACCTCATAGCGAGGCTTTAGCGGCTTCAGCTCATTAATTTTCACCCTTGTTATGTTTCCCTGGAGACGGTAGAGCTCAAGCAGCAGATGCACCTGAGGGGCAAAGAGAGAGATTCAATGGGAAAGAGATAAGAGCGGCAGCAGGAGAGGATTGCAGGGAAATTGCATTACCCTCTGACAATCACAACAGCAAAGGAGGCGAAATAAGGCCACATTTTCTCCTATGTCACATCCTCCTGTTAAAATGCCGCAACTCTATATACCTTGTTGTTGTCATTGATGAGCTGCAGAGTGAGTCTGCTGTTTGTCAGCTCCATCGTCTCTAAGAGGGCTCGATATGGAGACTCACCAGGCTTCAATGCTCTCTGACGCCTGTAAAAAAATTTAAAAAAAAAATGAATGGAAGTGAATGGAAGAACAATACTAATTATCTGATATTAAAAGTGTATTTCCATCTTTCAAATCAATGAAATCGACTCACTTGCAGAAGGCACTCTGGTCGCAGGTTTTGAAGTTGCCCCTGTCGACAGCCCAGGTCCCACTGAGACACAAAGCCAACCAGAGCACCAAGACGGGCGCCATCCTACGAACGAAAAAGAAAGGGCAAAAATTTCACATGGTTTGAGTTACCACTCAATGTTATTAATTGAAATCTACTGACCAGACGTCAAGGTCATTGTCCAATAAATTCATGGTACACACGAAGGACCGTTAATTATACAAGCACACACACACACGGACTTTGATCTCTGCACTAGTTCAAATGTCTTCGCATGTGAGTTGCACTTGGCTGCACTTACACGGTCGGGAATTATTATCAAGAAAAGCAATATATTCACTTCAGTTTCTCACGACGAACCCAGCGTGTGTTTGTACACAACTATTTCAATCTAATGTCGTCGTCTATAGGTGCAATTTGTTTGAAATGAATTCAGGAAACGCGCTTAAGCTAGCTAACGTACTTCCTGGAGTAAATTACCTCACGTCTGCGTTACTGCGGAAAACATCGTAAAAAAAAGAGAGCAAGTGTTACGGATGTGCCAGTATTAACTTATTTAGTTTTCTCGATAAATAGCGGTGCTATCTTAAACTGACGATTTACAGAGGGCTAAGGGTTACGGGCTAACCTGGCTAACAGCATTGAAAGCATCCTGTCAAGCCGCTAATTCAACTCGGGGACTCATTTTACCCGTAGGATCGTCCCTGACGGCCAATCCACACGAAAACAGTCCCATTCTGTTCTCTTTCAGCGAGTGTGTGTCCACGGGAGTTAACGCCGTTTCTCCCTGCTCTCATCATTGATGAAATGAGGGATAGATTCGCGGTGATGAGGCGCAAGAGCTTTGTCTTACCTCTCAGTGAAGGTGGCCATCTTGATTATGCTTCTGTTCGGCTCCGCCCATTCCAGTCCGCAACAAAGATCATTTGAGGAAGGAGGTTTTCATGGACAAAATGCAACAATGTGGAGGTTATTGCAAACGATGAGACGATATGACCAATGCGTTCTAACTTGTATAACTTTAAATGTTGATTTTCTAATTTTACAAATTTGTAAGATTATTTTTTTAAAATCCAAATGATACAGGATATGCCCGACTTTCGGATTCATCTTTATCCTGTCATACACCGACACGTCATCGCCGAGCCCCCACCAAAGACATGCCGAGCTTCCCAGCAAGTGCCTGAAAAGCCAACATTAAATTTGTCCTTCATTGAGTGCCAAATATCTGCCCCTGTTTATCATTCCATCCATCTTCTGCTGCTTATCTACAAAAACAATTTTGGGATGAAAAAAATGACCTTGTAAGACCTAAAACACTTGGTCTTGAAGGTCAAATCCATTGTCTAACTCGGTATTCAATGAGTTTACGTGTATAAATGTGTACATAATACAGTTTTTTTTTCTGTGTATATACAAAATATTTATATATACAAAAACGATCAGACATTTTAGCCACTAAAACATGAAGGAAGGAAGAGTCGACTCTCAGATCGATTTATTTTGCAGTCGGAACACTGAACAAGAAACGAAAAGCATGTCCATATCCACAGTTTCAGAATATGTACTTCAATATAGAATGATAATCTAGAGATGAGAATTGTTCCCTAACCAGAACGGAAGTTTAAGGCTGCATTTTGTTCTATGAACATCATGTACTTGTCATTCTTGAGTCCGCTTGTCTTTCTCAAAGATATCACCAGTTACAAAAGTAGTCTGCAAATATGGTACAAAAGGTACTCAAACACATTCACACACCTAGAAATGTATGAAGCTGGAGTACAGTGATAACATCATTGCTGTTCACACTTAAACCAATGTAACACAGCTGTCTATTTTACTCTTCTTCTGTCAGCTTCTCTTCATAGACCACTTGCCAATATTTCAGAGCTGAAACCGCCAACAGAGGTGTCCAAGTCTGTCAATGTTCTTATGCAGGACACTGTGAATTGGTGACACATATCGTGCCACGTCACCATCCCGGGAGAAGTCCCGACAGAAAAGGCCTTTCTCTGAGTTGAAAACAAATTTCTGTGGCAAGGGCCCATTGGCTCTCACATACTCCCACACAGCCAGGAGCAGCAGCCTCACCTCAAAGGGTGTGAGAAGGGGGAAGGCCTCATGGACATTGGCAAGCACAGGAGGCAATAGCTGACCCTCCCCCATGCAGGAAACCAAGAGGCAGGAGGCTTGGAGGTGCCAGGGGGAGTCTGTTGATGAGCCCTCGCGTGACGCCTCCCAGTGTGCCAGCAACGTAGCCATGAGGGCTCTGAGCACGGCAGAGCAGTAACAAAGAGCTGGCCGTCCAGCTGCCACCACCTGGAGCAGAGGGAAAAGAACAGGGTGGGCCTCGAAGCAGCGCCGAATGTGGATGTCACGCTCCACAGTTGTGCGCGCGTGCTCCTCTGGAGGCCAGGAGAGCTCTCCATTTGCCACATCTGGACAGACATTTTCCACCAGTGTGACTGCAACAACTTTGGCAGCCTCGGCATTTATGGGTGGTGGCTCATCAGGGTCAGATGGTGGTCGTGAGCCGTTGAGACCAGAGGAGCTGCAGCACTGGACAATAACAGCAAGCAAGGTTTGGACATTCTACGGAGAAAAAAGATGAAATGGTGAATCACAAATGTATCATGAAGTTGTTTGATTTTGATATCATAATTAGACATGCCACTGACAATGGTGAAAAATGCAGGCCCAGGATGCATAGAATTAATACCAAGTACGTTATGAGCCCTGAAACACAATACTGTTTGCAATACTCTGTAGTTTGGTCACTGCATACATGTGATCTAAAACAGTAGCTGCTCTGTCACTGGCTACAACTGTTTTGAAATGATGAAGACGAATTGGCTTTCTTAATGTTATATTACACTGCACAACGGAAATGTCACCAACAAAAACATTTTATGAATGACATCATCAGGAGCCGATAGCTATTGGCTTGATTTATGCGTTACAATGAGCTTTACCTTAATAAGGTTTTAGGTTTTTTGTTTTTTTTCTCAAATGAATAATGTCCTGAATCAGCTCCCTCTTTTGATGACTATCCCTCTACTTTTCTTTCGAAGAGGGTATTCACAATAAATGTATTATTTGCCTATGAATGCTGTATCCCTCTTATTTTCATCTTTTTAATGTTTTGATACTTGTGCAACTGTAGGCTACTAAAATCCTCTCCCGAGACGGCATTTTCAAACGTCTACCTGAATAAATATAGTCAATGAAAAGAGAGCTGTAATAGTGCACTTTGTTTGCCATTCAATACCATGCAAATACCTATATTATAAACATAAAAACTCACCTGGATAACACCAGATGGGTCAGGTAGAGGAGTGGTGGTACGGATCTTCAACCCTTTTCCAATCACTCCCGCATGAAATACAGACCACACACTGCCAGAGAAGTTAACAGTTGTACCAAAGCGGCAGTTTATGTCCAACAGGGAGGCTCCAAGGTCAGGAGACACAGATGGTGAAGCGATAGGAGCACCAGACATGTCCGCTATCTGACCTCCAAACAGGTCAGCATTGCCTTTATGCAGCACATCCTCAACCAACTGCTGAAGCACTGCCTTGAGGGTGAGGGGAGAGTACGCAGAAAAACGGGACAGAAGCAGGACTGAACAGTTCACTGCCTCAACTGCTTGTCCTCCATCTCTCCCTCCTTTCCCCACTTCCCCTCTCCTTCGCAAAGCCAGAAAGAAATGAGTGACTGCAGCACGGGAGAGCAGGAGCAGGTGTGCTGGGGAGGAGGTACGCGGCAGTGGGCTGGCAGACAGGAGTCGCACTGCAGCATGGGATACAGCTGGGTCACCATGGAGAAGGAGAGGGCAGAAGTCATGGAGATGTCCTGAGACTGCTGAGCCCACCTGCATTGCCATGGTGGACTGAGCACCAGGGGCTCCTCTTCTCTCTTCATCTTGACTCTGGATGGCTGTGGCGAGGTTAAGCAGCAGCTGCCTCAGCTGCCGGGGTCCCAAGGTGTGGGTGTGGATCTGGGCCACACAACGGGCTACAGCAGCCGGAATGAGTCCAGCCATGCAGGACGAGAGCGTGGTGTGGAGCTGCCAAGCCAGAGCTAACTCCTCTGGGTTGCGGGCTTGAGTGAGTAGCTGACAGAGGGCCTCGGTGGCCACACTAGGCCCTCCATACACTGACAAGAGGCAAAGCAACTGATGCAGCCAGAGGTGACGCTTTCTCTCGAGCCTAAGTGTTTCAGAACACAGCTCGCCTACGTGTGTCTGCAGCTCCTCCAAGAATGGGACAACTGTCTGGGGCTGAGAGAAAGCTGACTGCAATTGATGGCCATGGCCCTCCACAATGTCTGAGCGGTTATAGACCAGTTTGTGGAGATGCAGAAGTAGCATCTGAAGGAGGCGGTCGCAACCCTCTCTAACACCCTCATGAGGGGAAGGTGTGGGACCAGAGATGATGACAGAAGCTGGGGTCGCTGTGTCTGCCAGGAAGCGCAGGACCCTGGCCCCTCCAGATGGGCTCTGGCTAATGAGGTGGACGGCCAGTCCCAGCATGTTATCTAGCTCTTCTCTGGGAAGTCCTTGCAGCAGTGTCTGTAGCTGGAGGAGAACAGGGGGGCGTAGCAGGTCCACCAGCTCTGCAGACACAGCGCCAAAGAGATTTGGGGACATTGCGGCCAGCTGGAGAAGAAATGGTACTGCAGCTCGACGCAGTTGAGGAGAACTTTCCCAGGAAGTTGAGGATGACGAAGGAGACAAAGGGCTGGATGGGCTCAAGCTTTCTTGGAACATTCTGAGCAACTCTTTCCGGATGCTGTCTGAGTGGTGTGCTGCAAGATGTCCCAGAATTCCCACCACAGAGCCGATTTTCGGCACTCTGCTCCCTTTGTCCACGCCATTCACCACTAGCCCTTGGTCCTTGGCACCATGGGAGCAGAAGTCCTTGAGTCCACAGGCCAGGACTCGACTAATAATAGTCCCCGGGAAAGCAGAGCCTATGTGAGCCACCACCCAGTCGAAATGTGGGGAATGCTGGACTGAGGTGTCCAGAAGTGCATCCACACAGGCATCAGGGCACCAGGCAAGCATGGCAGCCAAGCACTGGGAGTAGGCCTCCATGAGAGACCGGGTGGCAGCACATGACATCCAGAGTTGGAGCAGCTCATTAAGGCTAGCGGAGTGTGGGGCTACTCTGCGGCTAGCATGCTTACTACTCAGCTGACCCAACAAGTCCACAGCCCATGTGGACACCAGAGGGGCCCAGGCCCGCGGATTGAGGCGGATGAACTCTGACAGCACACCATGAACCTCCTAGAGAACACAGTGATAAGTCATCAGATTTTTTTCAGTGGTTTAAGGACAATTTGTATTGAGGTGGTTATTGCCTATATAACACCTTTGTGAGCAAGTATGGGCTGGGTTTGGTTTGGTTGTGTGTGTATTTATATATATGTAATGGAACAAAAACGAATGTTTCCCTGGAAAGAGAGTTCTCTATCATTTTTATTAGGATTTTTTCTAAAATATAGTTGACCATTAATGGCAGTATTTCCAACTATTTAAGAGAGTTAAAGAAAAGAATAAGATGTGTGGTTATCTTGTTCTTTAAATCTAATCAAGAGAAATTAAATCACTGATATTCTGAAGGAAATATTTTGCCTTTTTCAAAATGTATCGGAAAAAAGGGAACAGGCCCTCTTGCGGCAACCACTCCATTAAGACTGTGCTTTGAAAGCAATATTGAAAGAACATGTGTCTCATCCAAGTTATAAAGAGAATTGCTGGTGAGGCTAATCCTTCCAAAGTTTCCTTCTGACTTAATTTAACAAACAACTTTAAACAAATCCCGCTGATGAAAGAAATAGATAATACTTTGTTGATCCCCTTTGGCGAAATTCGAGCAGCTACAAAAGTAGACATTTTAAAGCTATTTCACAGCATACTTAATGTTGACGTTTTCGAGGAAATGTGTTTGCAATTCAGCATATCCTTTTATTGATCGTAATAGTTATTATAATTGCAGGAACTTCTGTCAACGCACCTGTATGATATCTTCAAGGTTTGTGCTGACTCCAGAGCTGCCATCGCCTTCGGTTTCGAGGCTGTGCAAGAAGGCAGAGACAAACTCATCATACACGCCCCTCAAGTGCTCGAGTACTGCAGCTCGACAGGCTGGGACTGAACGCAGCAGGCGGACTGCACAGCGGGCGTGTTCCCGGACACTGAGCCTCCGTCCCTGGATATTGTCCACCCCACTGATAAAGGACTTGATCTCCTGAGACAGCTCCTGGCCACTAAATGGGTTGACAGTCAGAAAGAAGGTGGAGAGCTTAGTGTCAAGAAGCAGAAATCGATAAAGGATTTCAAAAAAGGTTTTAAAAGAACAAAAAATACAAAAAAGATTTGGGTGTGCATTTGCATCAGATCTAAAACCTTGGGCATTGGATTCAAGGGCAGAATGACAAAAACGACTTT
Source organism: Fistularia tabacaria (assembly GCA_901007705.1). Classification (NCBI taxonomy): domain Eukaryota; kingdom Metazoa; phylum Chordata; class Actinopteri; order Syngnathiformes; family Fistulariidae; genus Fistularia; species Fistularia tabacaria. The sequence continues at coordinate 7,215 of CAAKHD010003115.1, read as the reverse complement.
AATTACTCCTCCTTAATCCATTTTTTTATTATATCAAACTTAATTTGACAGCAAATTCCGAGAAATTCAATTAATCTTTGAAATGGCTGACACACTTATAAGGGTATTCTTTTAACAGCATATTTCACATTTAATTTAAAGCTGATTTTTTGAGAGCCAACGGGATTGAGACGACCTTTTCAGAGATTTTTGGACATGTTTGTACATATTCGGGTATTTTGTGTTACTTCATCCGGAGATATTTTTCGCAGGCTGAAGGGAATTGGAGGGTTGCACTGCTCCACTAATGAAAATAAACAGCTGATGGACAGTTTCTATACGTAACAAAAAAAAACAAAACTGTTAGGATTAAAAATCTTTGTAAATGAGGCAAAATAAAACTGGGGGTCTACCACGACGATATATGTTTAATTTCAGCTCTCGGGAGATGATATGAACAGTCGACTAATGATGGCTGTTTATTAAATCCCGGGCGTCTTTTGTTCATTGGGCGAGTTTTATTTCCCTCTGAAGGTGCGGAACAATCCTACGATCCCATCCATGTGTTCTTGCGGTGAATACACTCTGAGGTGTGCAGCATTAGCATTTTTACAAAATACAAAAACACAGGTCTTTTCTTTTTCAAAATAAAAATGCAATGGTTCAGTCCGTCGCTTCCTCCAACTCACCTCAAGACAGGCTGCGTGTGTGTGTGCGAGCTCTGCATCGCTTTCAGCGGAGTCCCGTCAAACACCGCAGACATCGTTTGGTCTTTTAACATTTAAGCACCATATTAGACCCTTCTTTTCGGTCCCGGTGCTTCAATGTAAGAAAAATGACAGCTTTATGTTACCACTCACTGTCAGTTATGAGACAGAAGGCACCGAAAAGGGCGCTCCTAGGCCGGAAGTTTCTTTCTTCTTCTTTCAGAGTAAAAAGGACTCGACTCAGACCGCTGGGCTCGATGGCGACATCCAGTGTTTTCCAGGAGTCATTAACACGTCAAAAATGCATTCATTGCTTGTTTTTTTAATTTCATTTTTGACCTTTTAATTGAAGAAAACCATACCTTTCAAACCAATACAATAAATGAAATAAATCAAATAAGATAGCCTTTTTGTGTGTTGATCTTTGTCATGAAGAAATTGGTTGGAAAATAGGATTTTATATATTTTGATAAGAAGATTGGACGGGATAGGATAGTGTTGACTTAATTGATCCCACGACGGGGAAATTAACTTTTCACAGTAACATGGAGGAGTGTGTGGGAAATGGATATGAGACATAACAGAAACAGAGACTTTATACTTTAAATGTACAATTTAGTGCAAAATTTTACAGGCATACGGAAATAATGAAAAATGAGCAGCTCGTTCAGCCAGCGGCTAATCCCACACCGGTGCAGAACTGAACGCTTTATACGCTCCTTTGTGCCCACGGCCATCAGACTGTATAACAGCAGTCAGGACGGGACACAACCCTGGAGGGCGTCTGTGCTACCGCCACCCCATCACCCACTCACACGTGTGGTGCCCATAACTACCATGGGTCACTTTGGTTCATTTAATCCATTTACTCTTGCTCATGTGTGCCATTTATGTGTAAATGTGTATGTATATATTGTGTATATGTGTATATATACTTATGTTGATGTGGGTATGTGTGTACAAAATGTATGTATACATGTATGTATACGCATGTGTGTGGGAATGTATGGTGACTTATATGTATATGATTTTGCACTGACATATGTGTTTATATATCTTTCCTTTTTTTTGGGGGGGGGGGGGGGGGGGGGGGGGGGGGGGTGGTGGTGTGGGTTGGCGCACGTAGCCTGCCAAAGGGGAAAAAAACATGTATTTATTTATTTGTTT
>CAAKHD010003112.1:141953-207763 GCA_901007705.1 Fistularia tabacaria | reverse complement strand
ATCCTGGTGTCCATTATGCAATTGCAGTTATTAGTTGTAAATGACCTCACACACACACACACACACACACACACACACACACACACACACACACACACACACACACACACACACACACACACACACACATATACCTGCATGCACACACACATCCTTATTACTTTGCGCTTAGTGGATACAGACCCAAACATCTGTACTGTAGGTGTACTGGCGGCATTGTGAGATCAAGAGATGTTGCCTCCTGTGGAAAAAACGAGTGCTATCACGTTCTTCAAATTTTTGGCATCGACCTGATACCCTGGGATGGGTTGCCATGACTTTAAAACAACAAGGGTGGTTTTGCTTGTTCAACAAAAGCTACCCGAAGATGGACGAGACTTGTTGTGTCTATGTTTCTGTTTTAAAAAAGAATTGCTGAGGAGGAGGGTGAGAGCAGTAGAGGTGCAAAGAGGAAGGTAGAAATTATGTTAAAATTCGTGTGTTTACGAGCCTTTTTGGAGATTGCGAAAGGCTGCGTGTAATCTGAGCAAAATTGGCAAATATTTATCTTATTTCCCACGCAGATGTTGTGCAGGCTGGAGTCTGTGTTTTGATTGTTGACAGGCTACCTGAAGAGCAACGCTTTTCTGTTTGAGACTTGTTAATTGACCCTTAACAAGTAGCTGTCAGTGGAAAGATGTTACTTATTATTTGTTCTTATATGACTCCGATATATTCTTCCGAATATGAAAATATTATATTTCGAGTATTTTTATAGGCTTATGTCTGAATTCTAAAAGAATTCCAGAAGTCCACCTGTTAATTTTCCATCTTTAAGCTTTGAGATCCGCCATGATAAGAAGGAACGCTGCCCCAACAGATTTCCTTTGGTGAAGAAACCAAAGAGTATTCTTAGATGAGATCGTGCTGACAATACAGAACAATTAATCTCTAACAATATTAGCCTCAGCTCTTCCGGTATATAGTGGGACTTGCCGCATCAGAGTCCAGATCAGCCCCGTAGTTTAGGCCTAATCCCATCCAATCCCAGCATTCCAGAAGGAGCCGTTTCCCCAGCGCTACAGAGGCGTCCCTGCATGGCCCCTTCAGGAGGAGGAATCTAGGAATGTCCTTGCACACGGTATCTGATGGGCCCCGGCGAACTACACGGCGAACTCATTGATTCTGATCCTGGCCTGGAGGACCTACTGTGCACCTGAAGGACCCTGAGTACTCAATGACTCCACTTGAGGTTTTTCTCCCAGCAACAGTCAGAATTTGATAACCATCAGAGGGGCTTTACTATTTTAACTATTCACACATCCCACGTGCAAAAGGGGCTTCTTTGGTCGCCATGTTATGCAACTCTGCTGCACGCTTTTACACTTGCCATAAATTTCCTGCTTGCTTGTGAATGAAGGTTGCAATGACTATTTTCAAAATCTGCCCCGCTTGATGCAAGGTGGAGCTCTTTTTAAGAGCTCTTTTTAAGAGCTTTGTTAAGGCTAGCTGTAGTATTTATTTTCTAACAGCAAAGACTTGAAATTACTGATGCTGCCATATTCTATCCTCACAGAGAACAGCAGGTCTTTTGGTGTCTTTCTCAGCTGAAGTCCAAATAATTTGGGGTTTTGGTACAGTATTCACATTTATACCCCCCCTCACCCCTCTTAAAAAAAAGTTGGCGCTTTCCAGATGTTACCTTTTTTAAACATGTATCATTTACAACACTGTCCAGGAAACCTTTCTGCTTTTGCCAAGTTGCATAATATCATTAGCCAATGTCCTGTGTCTGCCATGTGTTTGTCAGCCCACTTAATTTCCTTTCCAAAAAGCACCTGCTTTTAAACTTTCATTCATAGCGTCACCTTCTTAAAATAATTGCCCAAGTCTTTTTTTTTTTTTTCAAAAAGGTTCTAAAAAAGTCCTTATTCAATATATGGCTCAGTTCTTTGTGTTTTCTGCAAAACCTGAAAAAATGACTCAGACGATTTTTTTAAGAAGGCAACAATATGTATTTTAATTCTGTGACATGTTCTGTTGATGTCAGGGAATGGTTTGTGCTTAATTTGTAAAATATTGTGTCATGAGATGAATTTCGGAAGCCAAGAAAATCTTTTGGTGTCAGAACCCCTTTAATGAATAAATAAAAGGTATTTATATATGAAATTATACTGGCAGCATCCAATTTTTTATCTAACTCTTTCCTAGATCTGGGCTTAGGACCCCGATGAGAAGCACTGAGAGAGGTGCAGCCAAAGGCTCGTGACAAAAACACCCTAAACCCCGCTGAAGCCCAGTTTGCGGACTTCAGCTCAGAGGATGTGCTGCGGAAATGATTTTGGCAATGAGAAATCCATTTCCATTTCTGACTAAAGTTTCATCCTGTCCATTTGTCATTTGTTACATAACTGCGAGAGTAAAAAAGAAAAAAGCCCGTCTGTGCTTGCACCAAAGAAAATCAAGATGAAATGGCCTGGGCAGGTAAACGCAACCGAAATGATCTTCTTCCTGATCCAGCCCATGAAAACAAATGATTAAAACCAGCTTCCTAAGGCTTTAGTCAAAATACATCTGAGGCTGATGATGGACACGTGGATTTTTTGGGGCCCAGGTAAGACCCTTTCCTCCCACCCTGCGATGTGATCAAGCGTTTGCTGGAGACGCGAGCCGGGAGCGCGCACAGATGCTGAACTCCCTCTCACAAAGGCACCATTCTGTGGCTTCGGCAAGAGAAGCAGTAACACCCAAGGAAAGTATGACACTGGAAGTCCAAGTAAACATTTCCAAGGTAGCTCGATTGAAGGGGGGGGGGGGCACAATTGCCAGAAGTGCAGGCTAAATGGGTGAGATTTGATTGCCAGACGCCAGTGTATTTTTTTTTTTCCTCCCTGTGAAAACATTCCTGGTGAGGAAGAAGGCAGACAAGCGATTAGGAATGAGAGAGAATTTCAGGAGCTTATGGAGCGGTGGGATGGTGCGAGAGGCAAAAAAAAAAAGAAAAAGTGCAGTCAGCTGTATATGTAAGCGGTTACAAGGGTGGGTGTACACAAAACAGCGAGGGAGCCAGGGGAGCCAGACCGCGAGTGCTCCCTTTGCAAACAGGCAGCTGTGTGTTCAAGGGGACGAGCAACGGGGGCCCCCGACTCATGAAAGCTGCTTCATGAGTTGGTAAACCTTGAAGACTGTCTGCTTTTCCCTCACGACGCTAATTTTTTCATCCCAATACCTGAATGATGAAATGGCCAGAGGGCAAATATGATGCACACAGACATCTCTTTATGAGGCTGGTGCGCACCTGCAGAGGAGATTTGCTGTCCATCAGGGGGAGTGGGTGGAGAAGATCAGGGTCAACATCACACCACAGTGGACCTGTATTCCCTCTGCTGCAGGGCACAGGGACAGTTACTGTATGCAGCCCAGGTGTCCATGAGTGAAATCGAATTGAGCTGGTCAATTCTTTAATTTATCTCTGTTCACTAACATGTTATGACCGGTACTTTTGTTCAGGAGTTAAAAATAATGGACTGTTACACAATATATACAATGGTATGGATTGTGAAGCTTCAAAGTGTCTCCATTGTAAGACAAGAGGGGTGTAATAGGTTTGTCAATTTTAAATGTAATGCATCATATTTCAATATGGAATTTAATCTACTCAATTCAATGGTTTCAAAATCATTTATAAGATGGAAGAGAATGCAAGAATCTGATACATTTTATTTTCATCTTCATAACCATGGTCAGACGACTTCAGCTTAGATCTATATTTCATAGCATTTGGAGCAAAGATTCCTGACATATTGTTCAAAGGTGCAAACTGGCCAGAGAGAGAACCTGCCTGTTTTTTTGACACAGTGTAATTTGTGAATTTCATTCTTTCATTCATTACGTATTGCACTTAACCTGCCGGCAGGGTAACTGGATGGCTGGAGCCCATCCCAGTTGTCACTGAGAGAGAGACAAACCCTCGGCCGGTCACCACTCGATGCCAAGTACCACAAGCTTTAGTATTTTATACATTACTTTTTACATTTCATGCTGCTGCAGATTTTTTATGAGTCCTGCCTTCTATTGTGTTATGAACACCAAAAACAGACCATCACCCTTACTTCTTTGTTCCTAATATTCGTTTTCCATCAACAATTACCACGCAAGGCCCTAAACTTCAACCAGTAATTGTATCCCTCTTTACTTTGAGGGAACTAATATTCTGGCCTGCTGGAAAACTGTAAATTAGGCCGGAAAGACATTTGTGAACCAAGAGAAAACTATAGGGGTGGTCTCTGGCAATGAAAATACTAGAAAAGTGCTTTCAGATGACAACAATCTCGTTTCTACAGGAGATGATACGAAGAAACGACTCGTTGAACGGGTCAGTTTGTGCCTTGCAAGACTCATGGGAGATTTGGATACCACGTTGCACCTTCACTGGGAGCTGAGACGGAGAATTCTGTGAGACTGTTCATAGGAGCAAGGAACTAGGTCAAACCTCAGATATCCATATGGAAATTAAATTTATTCAGGAAGACCTCCCACACATTATTCAGGAACTCCACTTGGAGGGCTCCATGCAGGTTTAACATCTGAAAGGCAGGGCTGGTGAAGACTTTTGACAAAAGTGAAGGAGGGGTTCAAGTCCAATACGGTGCTCCGGAGCTACAGTTGATATGAACACACGTCTCTGGCAGGGTAATGGGGACTGCTGCTGGATCGGGTGCCTAGGCGATCCTGTTGACACTAAAGATGCCTCAACACAGAGACTGTTGTGTTGTGTTGGGTTTAGCGACAGAAATGGTACACGCTTCCTGAACACGCACAGACAGGCAGCAATGCATTGTACAAAAAGTATGATTGACTTATCAGCACTAAAGATGCACGCTGAGAATTCTAAAATACTTCTCTGGCTGAGACAATTGGTGAAAGCTCTGTTGGGATATAAAAGACACAGCGACTTCTCACATTTTCTTTCATTCAATCTGTCGCATTCTGACTTAATGATCTATGCATTAATGTTTTATCACTGATAGGTGGCAATGGCATATGCATTACAACCTGCTCAGTCTCTTAGCAGTTCGGTATAGGAATTAACTCCGAAGAAGTAAACCTGCCCTCAGCATCCATGTCTTGCATTACTTTTGAATAACAACAGGGCTCCTTGTGGATTATCTTGTACATGCATCCCCCCAAGCCAAGATCAAGGGCTTGGGTTAGTCTTTCCTGGAGAATTTAATTTTACCGAGGTCCTTGGAATTAAAACAACAAATATATATGTATGTGTATTGTGTATGAATATGTATATGTGTGTGTGTGTATATATATATATATTTTAATATATATACATATACATACACACACACAAACACACACACACACACACACACACACACACACACATATATAATATTTAGTCTTGCTGATTTGATCAAGGTACCCTGATGTATATGAGAATAAGTAATTATTCGATGAAATCTACAGAAGCACCCCAGCGAGATTCTTGTGTTTCAGCAGTACCTTCCATCATACACTATCATCTCTGTCCTACACAAACCTAATGTTTAGAAGTTAAATTCAATCTTGCAGCCTCTTCAGAGTTCCCAGTCAGTTGCAGAGGCGCCTCTATTTGCAGCTTACGGATGGTATTTTGTTAACCTTCTGCAACTATTTTAGGTAAACATCTCTTTCCAGTTAACTTAGAAGGGTTTCACATTTTACAGTGATACTTCTGTCCTTACTTCCCGGATGCTATATAAAAAACACAGCCACAAGTCAATCAGCTAGCTCAATGTAGTTCAATTCTACACAAACACTCAGCTAGAACACAGTACATTAAGGTGGCTACTTCAAGTGGTAACCAAGTATGTACTGATTATTCAAATTAAAACAAATTCATGTCGACTTTAGAATTATGACTTTGAATCACAGGTCTTTTTCAAACAGGCTAGTCAAGGGATTGTTGAGCTGTTCTGAGTTTTTCAGAACCCTACATGGTGTGGGAGGCTTTGTTTTCTCCTGTAGAGCCATCAGTGGAAATAATCAGTCATTTTAGTGTATATCTGTATGATTGGAAAAATGTCAATTGGTCAAATTGCTTGCAAAAAAAGAAGATAAATTAAAAAAATAATACATACATTACATATTTCTCACAGACAACATAGAGAGCAAAGAGTATGTAGTATGCAAGTTTGTGGTAATGGATGTGGTATCGGAGTTTATCTCAACTGATTCATCTTGAAATCCATCGAATTTATCTCACGATCCCTTGGTCGGTCAGATATAGGCAGTTCAGTACCTTTCAAACACTCAGTGACTCCAGATTGTCCAAAAGCTTCATTTGCATTTTCTCATTACAGTTACAGACGTTGATGACATGATGAGGTTTGTCAGTTTCGGCCCATGATGGCTGTAAAATGATGCTGGGGATTGAGCTGTCATTATGAATGACAGAGAAAATGAAACATCTTGACAATGAATTCTGCATTACACAAGCTGAGAAAATACGTGGAAGCATTTTCCAACCTTGATTGTTGCATCTAAGACTGCTCCATCTCAATCCAGAAACTATTAGAATCCATGTGTTATCAGTCCAGTAATGCTGAATCAGCTGATCTTATGGCCCCTGTGGGAGAGGGAGGGTGTAAAGGGATGAGTGCAAGTCCAACACACACAAAAAAATAAGGCTGTGAATGTTAATTTCGGCATCTGGAATGTATTCATCGATTTTTCATTGATGATAATTGTTGCTCTGGAGGGAACATGGGACAAGCTCATGCATCCTGGCTGAGAAACCCACGTCTTCTCACTCCTTCTCATCTCCTGCTTTGTTTTGCATTGATTTTTACCTGCCCTAAACACATTCTGGTCGTGCTTGATGGGGGGAAATTAATTTGGTACATCTGTGGAGAAAGTAGATATAACTGAGTCAAATGTAGGACGTGAAAGCTGAACATATTTGCAGAGGCTTTGTGAACTAACACATTCCTCTATGGTTTTAAGTTACTAAAGGTTTCAATGATGTTTTACATTGTTGTGGAGCAAGAAGCTCCTCGCAAAAGCTCTTGGGTGGTCTCCTGATGTCAAGGCCGCTCAAGGTTGTCCTGTCATTGGTCAGCGATGCTAATCCAAAACAGTTTCTCCCAAAGTCGGAGATCACCTCTGAGGGTCTGCTAGCTGTCCTTTCTGTGAGCGTGCTTGTACACAGCCTTGAGATATAATTCCCATCAAAGCAATAATCTAGCAAATGAAACATAAAAAAGTGAATGTTATGTGGCCTAAAATATCCAACCAACAAATAACTACTGTTTTGAAAATCCAATGTAATGTAAGCTGATTAAATTCAATTCCTTGGTATTTAGAATGGAATCCTCATCTTCGATGCATGTAGAAATCAATCACTGGTGAGACCCAATCAAAACAGAAATATAAATGAGTTCAACAGATTGTAGGAAATGTGTTGATTGGCAACACTGACTGCGAATGCTAGCAACGTTAGTTATCGTTAGCATAGTTCGCGTTACCGACCTGCACGCTAGCCGCAACATGTTTGGCACTTCGGTGGTGACAAAGGATGGAGGTGCGACTCTGATACACAAACTCCTTCATGAATTAAGTGGAGAGAACAACATTGATATTTGATTGATTTCTGCATGCGTCTGGCAATTTCTTCTATTCAAATTTCACATTGACCAGCCTCCCCTACATCTTGTCCATCCTGCTAATCGCACTATGCATTGGTATAAGGTACAATCTGGAAATTAAAGTGCACTGATATTTTAACCCATACATTTTTCTTTATCTAATTAATTTAAATTGAAGGGTTAACGTACCGGCCCTAATATCAATGGATAGAGGCTGAAAGAACTATGGGAATATTCTTAAAAGGGGAGGCTTTTTCAACAAATGGCAGGGGTCAAATTACTGACTTCATTCATTTATAAGACATGGTTGGACTCCATCATTTTATTTGGTGCTGTCACAGTAACTTCCTGTTTTAGCTGATAACTTCCATGATTTCCTAACAATATTCACTGTGTTGTGAGAAAAGTCTTACCCGAGTACATACAAATATAGTATAAGTGCTGATGCGGATTCTGGCAAATGATTACACTGAGACAAGTGCAAATACTTTTGTGTTTCAGTCACCTCCCAATTATAGAGAAACCGTTGTTGGAGCGGCCTATAAAATCCTTCGAAACTGTGATGGCCCTTCTGCTAAGATCGACACTGTATCTCGCTGAGTAATAAATTTCCCCCCAGCCTTTCCCTTTTCCCCTGCATGTCAGGGTTCAAACATCTTCAGGCTTGAGGATTTCCATGCATCTGTTCCGTCTCTACATCTCCTAAATTATACCCTGCTACTCTTTGTCTTCATCTTAAAACAATAGGATGAAGAGTGGGCCTCATAAAGTGAAGAGTTCATCCCCCCAGCTGTCCCCCCCCTCCCCCCCAAGTCTTAATGAAAACCTTGTGTTTGTTCAAAGCCAGGATAGAAAGCCCTGCCTGGGCAGATTCCTCAGAAAAGCCCCGTCTTTACTATCAAAAGACAGCAGCGGGGCGAATAGGTGTGATCACCCTGGGCTCATCCATGGCGGATCAGGCCACAGACACTGAAAAATGTGCAGGAAAGACCATCTTACGTTTTTGACCCAAACAACTTCCTCTTAGGTTTACAATGAGGAGGGAAATTGAAGGGTGGGGTAGTCGTGCACCCTCAGACATGCTTTGATGGCTCTTGCCACCCTGCTTCCTAAATGTTTTGCAAATGGAAAACACCGTTCCTCATCAAAAATGTGTTTCGAAAAGGAGAGAAAACAGTCATCCCTGTGAGCAAGCAGGACCTGAATGGGAAAAAGGAAAAGGAGTGGTGCCGGGGAAGGGTAAAAAAAAAACGCATAGAGCGCCTCTTTATGCTCCTACATACCGACTGTGGCTTATAAATGGTATAAAGGACACTTTGCAGGGTCGAAGTATCGTTTCCAAGGAGGTTTGAGCAACAGATGTGAACTATAAGGGCATAAACTGATCAAACATCCAGATTTCCAGAGACATTTTCACAGATTACTCCTTGAAGAATGTAACAGACTGGCATTGCCATGTTTGGTTCTGTGTCATTTATCAAGTAAAACTTCCTGGCAACTTCTCATGTAACGTGACAAACACCAGTGGAACCCTGAACCCCGTAAGATATATTCGAGCACCCCGTAAGATATATTCGAGAACCCCGTAAGATATATTCGAGCACTACTTGTAAACTTGTAAACTTGTAAACCCCGCAACCCCATTCTTTTTGAAGAATGTAACAGACTGGCATTGCCATGTTTGGTTCTGTGTCATTTATCAAGTAAAACTTCCTGGCAACTTCTCATGTAACGTGACAAACACCAGTGGAACCCTGAACCCCGTAAGATATATTCGAGCACTACTTGCAAACCCCGCAAGCGTTTTCCAGAATGAGACAGATACTGAAGGCAACACTTGCTCACAAAATAATTTCCATATCATTGCCATGTGTCACTTGAAAGGCTTGGAAGTCATGTGACATGTCTGAGCAGATCACAAAACCAGAGGCGTATGCATGACCCCCACCTGCAGATCATCCAGTGCTGCTTATCTCCACTGTCAGATCAAATTTTCCAGTACATCCTGACTGAAATATACCGGAGGATCAGGAGAAGCAGAAGTCTGTCTAGGAGGACCGTTAACGGCTTTAGCGCTAATAAAAACCTCCACGGGGCTCAGATAGGCAGGTTCTCGGAAATCACCTGCAGCCGACAGACCTCCAGGCAGCCAGAGATGAATCTTCTGATTGTCACAGCTAGACTGAAAAACACCACCACCGAATAACAATTCAGGACCAATCACAGAAAAGAATCACATCCAATGGCTTCATTGTTTTTTTTTTGAAACAGTAATGTGCCCAGACTGGACAAGTACTTTCTTCTCCAAGACAAGCACAAAAGACATACACTTTGTACTGACGTTGTCTTTTCTAATGTCTTGTTATGGTGTTATGCTATGTCAAAATTTGTGTAAACATCAACGGTGCTAAACAGGGAAAAGATTAGCTACAATTTAGTTTTTCCACATTGCTCACACCATTTGTTTCGTTCCTAGATGGTTTGTGAAATTAGCGGCAAATGGGCCTTGGTGTTAATTGACATTCATTGAACGTTGAAACAAGGCTGCAAACCAAAATTAAAAATTAGTACACAAATCTAGGCCATACTTAAAAGTGCACATCACAGATCGCCATGGAGTTTTTACATCTGTTGATGATTATTGTTGACAACTTTGATTAAACCCATGTTTCAATGTTTGGGTTAGTTAGGTGTTGTGTGTTACACTGATCCCTGGCTTTGAAAGGCCCACCAAGCAAAGGGGAAGCTTCTCCTGAGGGAAGCTTTTGAGCTGTGAGCCCCGGTGGTAGACCTTGAGGCTGCGCTCATTATCTCAACTCTGGATTAAAATGTTTACTTGGCAGACAGCTTTAAAAATGTGATGAATTTGGCAACGCTACTTCCTGCTATCGTTTCCTCTCCAGAACCTCCCCAGTCTGACGATAAAGCAATGTCACTGGATTTAGGTCAGTCTTGTTGTTCACAGACTAACGGCCCACTTTACTTTAGAAGTGAGTAGCTAAATGGTTAAAAACTTAAATGTAAGGTTTTTTCTCTCAACCAGTTTTTGAGCAACAGATTTGGGTTAATTGACAAATGCTGACTTTTCCCAGTAATGTGATGCTTTTTACATTATGCTTTTTACAAAGGAATTTATTGTCCTGTTTTGTGGTTTCATTTCTGCCTTCTCCACATTGATGAATTACCATCCACATTCCTGTGTCTAGAAATCAACCTTTTGTTCAATTGCAATCATTTTGCTGTGTTTTTGCCTCCATTGAATAATTTAAGTGAACAAATGTGTACACAACTGTTGCATGGCTCATCTTTTCCTGCCCTTCCAAGGAAATTATATTTTCTGCAAGGGCATGTCATTCACTGCGGAGTCATGCTGGTGATATGCATGAATTTCCTGTCTCAGAAGGAAACTAGTGCTGATGTCAAATATCACCCATGGACAGTTCTTAGTGTGTGAATCAGCTGTCAGGAATGTGTAGCACTGCTGGAGCAGAAGCAGATAACAGATAAACAGCGTGTGGGGTTTCTCTACCTGTGAGAATGAGTTATCTTGGTTTCGTTAAACGTTATCTTGAGTGTTCTTTGGCACATTTGGTCAAACCCATTGACCCGAGAGAACGAGCACTGACTTTTTTTTACAGCTTTCCAGGGGCAGGAGCCTGATGGTGATTAATGAAATTAAATACCTACAAATCATCATAGAAATTATTCTGCGCCAAAGGTTTACTTGAAATTCAGTTTGGGTTTGATTCCTGCTGATTTTTGACTCACTATACACACATGTTCAACTTGGCATACAGCGCTCAAACAAAGGGTTGAATGTACTGAATCCCCAGAGGAGAGGAGAGGTTAAATTGTTCCTGTACTTAGTTTGGGACAAGGTGTTAACCCAAAGTAAACCGAAAATTGTTTTTGAATTGGGGAGGGGTAGTGGAAGTCACTCCTTGTTAGTTTAAGTCACTCTAAAATCTGAGCAAAATGCAAGTTTTGACAAATGTGGTTCATGTCAAAATCGTCTTGTGGCAGCTGGACTTAATTTTCCTCCATTGAAGACATTTTACCTCTCAGTCCAGTTGCCACGGTAAGGAGATTTTGACAAGAATTGACCATGACCTGGATGACTGAGAACCTTCACAGACAAATGGAGTAATAGATACAACTTCAAGGGGGCAAAGGTTAGAAAAACAAGCAAATTCAGCTGATAGAATGAACATGAAAGAAATGATTAATCTAGCAATGATTATTCATTAGTTTCCTCATTATCTTTGACGCTTATCTTGCACTCAGAGTTGTGGGGGTTATGGGGTGGGGGCCAGCGGCACTGGTCATTGGGCGAGAGTCAGGGTTCACCCTGGACTGGTCACTATTCGACAACATATAGACAGCCACATATAGAAACATACAACCATTCATTACCTCATCTGGGTAATTCAGGGTCTCCAGTGAAACTACTGCATGTTTTTAGGCTTGTGATAGGATACCGGAGAACACGGAGGAAACCCATACAGACGCAGAGAATACATGCAAAATACACACAAAAAAGGCCCCCTGTCAGAATCAAACCAGGGAACTTCTTTCTATGAAACAGAAGCGCCACCCATTGAACCGCCACATGGCGCATTTGGTTTATCATACATCATTCATTCATGAGACATTTACTGAGATCTACATCAATCGAAGAAGATTAAGATTACTTACTCTTCCTTCATAAGTTCTTTCAGAGGATCTGCGTCTTGTGATCTCATGTTTCTAGTGAAGAGAAAAGATATGACATGTAAGTTGGTAACTTAATCATCTCATTCTTTACACACGTATTATATCGATCCCATTCTATATATATCAATTTATATATTTGTTCATTCATCATTACAAAAATATAAAATCTCCATCTCATTCTGTATTTAATGTATATTTATTCCTTTGCTAATACCTCTCTGTTCTTTTGATCAATGCATCTATCCACATAAAAAATGTAATCTGAAACTATTTATTAAAGCACCGTGAAACAAAAAGAATGACGAGAACATGAGAAAAGCGGCATTTTTTATCCCGAAGTTGAACTCTGATTTTCTTTCATATCACGACATGACAATTACTATAATGCAGCCTCAAGGCGGCACGGGACTGCGTCCCCTTGAGCCAGGTTCGGGGGGGCACAGGCCAGTGTCTCCCTGAGCTGGTCCCAAGCCCGGATAAATGCAGAGGGTTGCGTCAGGAATATATTCAAACCTAAAAACCTCATACCGGATCGGTCGAGCCAGGGTTAACAACGAACATTGGTGCCGATAACCTACAGGGTACCAATGGAAATTGGGCAACTGTGGGTCGAAGAAGGAGAGGAGGAAGGCGTGCTCGGAAGCAGAGAGAGCAGAGGAAAGGCAAGACTCTGGAACCGAGAGTAAGAACTTTGAATGTTGGGACGATGACAGGAAAAGGTAGAGAGTTGGTTGACATGATTCAGAGAAGGAAAGTGGGTATACTTTTTGTCAAGGAGACCAGATGGAAAGGTAGTAAGGCTAGAAGCTTGGGAGCAGGTTTTAAGTTGTTCTATCATGGTACTGACAGGAAGAGAAATGGAGTAGGAGTTATCTTGAAGGGGAGCTTGTTAGGAATGTTCTGGAGGTGAAAAGAATGTCAGATAGACTTACGAACCTGAAACTAGAAATTGAAGGTGTGATGCTCAATGTTGTTAGTGGCTATACCCGACAGGTAGGATGTGAGTTAGAGGAGAAGGAGAAGTTCTGGAATGAGTTTGATAAACTAATGCAGAATATCCCCAGAAATGGTAATTGGGGCAGATTTCAATGGACATGTTGGTGCTGGCAATAGAGGTGATGAAGAAGTGATGGGCAGGTTTGGTATCCAGGATAGGAGCGTAGAGGGACGGATGGTGGTAGACTTTGCAAAAATTATGGAAATGGCTGTAGTAAATACTTTTTTCCAGAAAAGACAGGAACATAGGGTAACTTGTAAGAGCGGAGGTAGGAGCACCCAGGCAAACTACGTCTTGTGTAGACGAGGTCATCTGAAAGAGATCAGTGACTGAAAAGTAGTGGTAGGTGAGAGTGTAGCTAGACAGCATAGGATGGTGGTTTGTCGGATGACTCCGATGACAAAGAAGACCAGATCAAGAGGACAAAGGCAGTGGTGAAAGCTGAATGGGGAGGAGTGTTGTATGATTTCCAGGGAGGAGATGAGATAGGCTCTTGGTGGTCAGGGAGAACTTCCAGATGACTGGACAATGACAGCTAATGTGATCAGGGAGACAGGTAGGAGAGTACTATAGTACTATAGTACTAGTATAGTATAGTATAGTATAGTACTATAGTACAGGTAGTTTGACTTATAACTGCAGGATACAAGAGGAATCAGAGGCAGCATCTTTGGATGGAAGACTGATCAAGAAAATAAATGAGTAAATGACAGTTGAATCGTGAAAATTTAACCATTTTGGATCATTTAATCACGAGCTATGACAAAAATGTGTCTGAAATTCGCAACATGTGTTTCCTTTGTACATGACTTGTAAAAAAGAAATAGTTGTGAAGAAATAAAATTAACAGTCCAGCTGTTACGATAATGACAGCTTTATCCCTTTACACGGAAAGTCCGGCCTATCATCTAATGTTCAAATGTCTTTTTAATGTTTTTGCTATAAAGAGCAATAAGACAATGGTCTTTTAACAGTTTCATTTGGGGAAAAATGCGATCTGAACTGCAGCTGACTTTGGCCATATACGGTCAGCAGGAGTTTCCAAAAACGGAGTGAGCTGTGAGCATAAGAATGAGATGAGTGTCAGCATGGGCAAACAAACACAAACTCTGACAGGAAAACATCAATTATGCGACAGCTGCCCCGGAGAGAGGCTGTGCTTGCCGAGGCTGTGGTATAATCTTTTCAGATAGACACTCATCATTGGGCTAATATACATGACACACACTATCATCTTCAGAAAAGATGCACTTCCTCCCTGCCGCAAGGGGTCCCATTTCTTTGCAGATGCAAAGCTCTCAGTGACACAAAAGCAAGCCCAACGCTATTTTCTGGATGCAAAATTCAATTGTTTTTATTATGGTCCCAGTCTGTTTAGGTATTTAGAAATTGACCATCAGAATTATTTTTTTTAATGATTTCATTTTCAAAATTTCATTGCAGCTCTTGTACTTGGGGAGTGTGTTTACAGTAGGTGAGTGTGATCAAGCCCATTCGGCCTCCCACAGACACCACAAAAATGTTTAAGTCTTTCTCTCAGTTGTTTGTTTAAATGACTGACAAAATCCAAAATATATGTAAAGTTTGTGTAGGTCCAGTATTACAAGAATATACAATTTCTGTCACCAGCATGTTCCCTTTTCCCTGTGAAAATCCCAGTTCTCATGAGTACATCCATCCATCCATCCATCTTCTGCTGGTCATCCGTAGTTGGGTCACGAGGGTACCAGCCGGAGCAGTGAGGCAGTGAGAATTCCCTCTCCCCAGCCACATGGTCCAGCTCTTCTGGGGGGACCCTGAGGCGCTCCCAGGCCAGCCTAGAGACATAGTCTCTCAAACGTGACCTGGGTCTTCCCCGTGGCCTCCTCCCAGATGGACATGCCCAAAATACCTCCCCTGGGAGGTGTCCAGGAGGCATCCTGACCAGATGCCCAAGCCACCTCATCTAACTCCTCTCAATGCAGAGGAGCAGTGATTCTACACCAAGTCCCTCCCGGATGGCTAAACTTCTCACCTTATTTCTAAGGGAGAGTCCGGCCACCCTGCGGAGAAAACTCATTTTGGCCGCTTGTATCTGTAATCTCGTTCTTTCGGTCACTACCCACAGCTCGTGACCATGGGTAAGAGTAGGAATATAAATCGACTGGTAAATTGACCACAACAGACCAGTACAGAGTCCGCATCACTGCAGATGCTACACTGATCCGCCTGTCAATCTCCCGCTCCATCCTTTCCTCCCTCATGAACAAAACCCCAAGATACTTAAACTCCTCCACTTGGGGCAGGACCTCTTCCCCGACCCGGAGTGGGCACCCCAACCATTTCCGGTTGAAGACCATGGTCTCAGATTTGGTGGTGATGATTGTCATCCCGGCCGCTTCACAATTGGTGGTTGAAGAAGCCAACAGAACCACATCATCTACAAAAAGCAGAGACTTGATCCTGTGGTCACCAAACCAGATCCCCTCGACGTCCTGGCTGCGCCTAGAAATTCTGTCTATCAAAGTTATGTTTAGTTAAAGTAAAGTTAAGTTAACAGTATCGGGGACAAAGGGCAGCCCCTACGGAGTCCTAACCTCACCTGGTCCGACATACAACTGGCTATGCGGACCAAGCTCCGACACTGGTCATACAGGGGCCGAGCAGCCTATACAACGGGGTTCGGTACCCCATATTCCTGGAGCACCCCCCAGAGGATTGCTCCCAGGACATGGTCAAATGCCTCCTCCAGATCCACAAAACACATGTAGTCTGGTTGGGCAAATACCCATGCCCCCTGAGGGTATAGAGCTGGTCCACTGTTCCACAACCAGGACGAAAACCACTCTGCTCCTACTGGATCCGAGGTTCAATGACAGGCATCACTGAATAGACCTTGGCAGGGAGGCTGAGGAATGTGATCCCCCTATAGTTGAAGCACACACTGAGGCGCCAACCGCCTCAGTGTTCCCAGCCTCCCTCGGGATCTGGTTGTAGCTCTGCCGGAGGTGGGAAATGAAACTCCATCTGACAGGGGACTTTAACAGACATTCCCAGCAGACCCTCACGTTACGTTTGGGTCTACCAGGTCTGCCAGGCACCAGGTGGTGATCAGTTGACAGTTCCGCCCCTCTCTTCACCGGAGAGCGGCCGCAAGTCCGACAAGTCCGACAAGTCCGATCACAGAACTGTGGCCTAAGATGCGTTGGTGCCAACTGCACAAATGGACACCTTTATGCCTGAACATGGTGTTTGTTATGGACCATCCGCAATGAGAACAGAGGTCCAATAACAAAACACCACTCGGGCTCAGATCAGGGGGGCCGTTCCTCCCAATCACACCCTTCCAAGTTGCACTCTCGTTTCTCACGTGAGCGTTGAAGTCTCCCAGTAGAACGAAGGAGTCCCCAGAAGGAGCGCTCTCTAGCAGCCTCCCCAGGGACCCCAAAAAGGATGGGTAAACTGAACTTCTGTTGGGTGCATAGCCACAAACGAGAGTCGAAACCTGTTCCCCCACCTGGAGGCGGCAGGACCTACCTTCTCCTCTACCGGGTTGAACCCCAACGTACAGGCGCTGATTCGGGGGGCAATCAATATGCTCACCCCTGCCTGGCGCCTCTCACCAGGAGCAACCCCAGAGTGAAAAAGAGTCCAGCCCCTCTCAAGAGACCTGGTTCCAGACCCCACGTTGTGCGTTGAGGTGAGTCTGACTATATCTAGCTGGAATCTCTCAGCCCCGTGCACCAGCTCAGGCTACTTCCCAGCCAGAGAGGTGACATTCCATGTTCCAAGAGCCAGCTTCTACAGGCCTTCTGCCAAGGACCCCCTCCTGGCTACCCCCCAGCTCACACTGCACCCGACTACTTTAGCCCTTCCTGTGGGTGGTGAGCCCAGGGGAAGAGGGACCCATGTCACCCCTTCGGACTGTGCCTGCCCAAGCCCCATGGGTGCAGACCCAGCCACCAGGCACTCGCCATCGAGCCCCACCCCTTGGCCTGGTTCCAGGGGGGACCGCGGTGACCTGTGTCTGAGCAGGGGAAAACTAAGTCCACAATTGTTGTTCGTCATGAGTGTCTTCTGAGCTGCACTTTGTCTGGTACCTCAGCTGGGACCTTTTTGCCTTGGGTGACCCTTCCATGGGCTTAAAGACCCAGACAACATAGCTCCCAGGATCACTGGGACGCGCAGACCCCTCCACCATGGTAAGGTGGCAGCTCAAGGAGGGGTTACATATTGTAACGCTTCAATGAAGACGTCTGCAGCCAGGCTTGTACTCCAGTTGTAGTCGCTTTATTTCTAACAACTCCTCGACAATAGCGCCGCACTTGAATCCACGCTCCACCTCACCTCTCTACCTTCTTGAGTCCTCGCGCTCACCTCTGTTGACCCGCCCCCCCTGCCTCTCTCTCCCCCAACTACTTTATGACAAACCTACCATCCAGTGATCAGCAAAGGGCCGGAGAGTGACAGGTCGACAGCCTATAGCCTTTATTCCGGGGTCGCTACAACATATTGCTATATATGATTCACAACACACTATCCTTCATCTATCCTTCAGCACAACCAATCAGAATTGCTTAAAAATACTCAGGACATGAATTATCTATGGACAATAAAGGACCCTTCAAATATGAATGAATAATTGGATGCAAAAATGTGATTTCATCAAAAAGTTAAATTGATTTGACTGGTAATTTTCCAAGACAGAATCAACGCAGCTATTGATTCTGGTATCATTGGAATTTTTTTTATTTCTTGGAATTCTAAAATATATTGTGAATTTACTTTTATGAATTCCCCAATTTAAAAAAAGGACGTTTAAAAATATGACAACAAAGATAGGATTGTCATTTGCGTTATAACAGTAATTTAGATTTCTATCTTGATAAACATATTTTTTCAACCTCAATGTGCATAGAAATTTTCATTTTCAAGTCGGCATCCTCACTTTCTTTGTCACAGGGTCAATGGATTCAAGTCTTGAATTTAAACATGTCTGCCAGCAGACAGAAGCCAAGCCATGAATACAGTGATTGCTGTGGCTGGCTGGCTTCTCGGAGTTCCTCATCTGAAAGCATTTAGTAAGAACTCAGTGGAAACCTTGCTTTCCTTGCTGCTGATGTGCTTGCAGAGCTGCCGTGAGTTGGGTTCGCGGAGTCTCATTTTCGGCTGGCAGCGGGTGCTCACAGGTCAGTGGGCCTGGAATTTGACCTTTCCCCAAGCCAAAGTTATATATGAGCTTGCATTTTGTTTACTGCTTCATTAAATTTCGCCCACTCACCTCTTTGGTCAGGATTATTCAGGACACCTGGTGCAGTCAATGAATCACTTAACTCATTTATAATAGGTCATAAACATCCAGAGGAGATGAGGGTTACAGATTGTTAAGAATGCGGCACACCGACAAGATATCAGTATGTATATACCATCTCTTTCTCTCTCTCTCTCTCTATGTATATACATACATACATACATACATAATTATATGTTATATATTTTATATATATTTATATATATATATATATATATATATATATATATATATACATATACATACATACATACACAATATATTTAGTTTACAGAAACTGGCAATTTCAGGCCAGTAAAACACAATTGCTTTTACAAACAAATACATTAAAGTTATACATGTCATTTTGACAATCAGCAATACAGTTATGCTTTATGTTTCTTTTAAACAATAATAAAGAAGTACTTCATTTCAGTTAATCACTTCATTCCATAATTCATTCAATAATTTCACACCGATGACTGAGACACGTCTTTGTTTTACATTTGTTCTTAGTTTAGAGTGTTCAAAATAATAACAAAGTCGATTTTAATTTGCAACTCTTAGTTTAAACAGATTTTGTATACCTTTTGGAACCAAATTATTTTCAACTCTATAAAGTATCTCTAATATTTATAATCTACAACATCCTTCAATTTAAAAGATTTTGTCTGTATAAGCAGATCATTAGTTGGTTGACAGAACCCTACTTTGTTAACTATTCTCATAGCCTTTTTTGCAGCTTAAATTGAGACTCAATGCAGACTTTTCCTGCGTTCCCCCATATCTCCACACAGTAGGAAAAAGATGGTAATACTAAAGAGGGATATAGCTAGTACAACCATTTTTTGTTCAATACATCTCTTGTTTTATACAGTTTCCCAATGGATTTGGAAACTTTATGTTTACAAATTCAATATGTGGTTTCAAAGAGAGTTTACTGTCAATGATTACATCAAAAAGTTTATATTTATATACATGCAAACACACACACATACACACACACACACACACACACACACACACACACACACACACACACACAAACACACACATACACACACAAATACGTATATGTTGTACTATTTATCCATCTATCAATCTACCTACAGTATACTATGATATACACATTTACCCAAAGAGAAATGAATCGTAAAATGTATTTTTATTCCCAGGCACAGTGCAATAGATTTTCATGCTTCAAATACATATGTGACACAATTACACATTTATCATCTTATCATATATTGATGTCAAGTTATTGTAAAATGTGTTGAGCAGGATGTACAGTTGATTGCAGCAACCACAGCAATTCTGGGCTCCAATTACATGATGTCAGATTGGTTATGACCCAAATAACATTCTGAAAAAGAAGCATTACAAAAACAAGACACAGCGCAAATGGCTCAGTCTGCAAAAAGAAGTCCTTGGCCTGGGAAATTATAGCATCTAATTAAGAGACTAATCAACTACATCACTCTGTCTGTGGGATGAAGACCACCATGATGTTAGCTGGGCCATACAGAATGTTCCAGCAAATTCACAGCGGACCATTATTATTCTTTCTAAGTTTCTCCTCTCGCATTGACACGCAGATACGCAAATAAAATCTGTAAATTCAACTTCTGTCTCTATTTTACACCTGACCCCTTTATCTGTAACCAAGACTTTAATGCACCATTTACTTCCCCTTTTTTTTAACAATATGAATTGTACTGAGCTCATTGATACACATCTGAATAGAGTTAAAGGAAAAATTAATAGCATTTGTGCCTGTTAATTGTGTCTTAAAATGTACAGACTAAATGTAAAATCTTGGCTTTTCAAAATGGGCCTCCTAAAATCTTCTGGGGAAATCAAAAGGAGGGAAAACACATAATAAACCTGTAAAGATTTTCCCCTTCTGTCTGACTCATAGAATTACATTTTGGTATGATGCAGTGAGGAGACGAGTCTCAGAAAATATAACTTTGGTTTTGTTTCAACTCGCTACAGTTGAACCCAGGTTCAGCAACAACAACAAAATGTGTTTGCATGCATAATCACAATAATAATCTCCAAAAATGCTTTTTTTCAAATTCCAGATCTAACAATTATAACATTCTAACTGTATTTCATGTATGCCTAGAACACATACAGCAGGTCATATGAGGAGGCCACAAAAACTCCTTTCCTGTGGTGTAAGTGATGTTCAGATAAAGTATAATGTCAACTAAAATATTCAAAAACTGTACCCCCAAACTGCATGTCTTTAAATACATTAAAATACTATAAAACACTTGTAAATTGATTCAGAAACAGAAATTACTGAAGCCAACAAGTTTGTTGATGAGCCAGTGGAAACCCAATTGTTGCCAAACAAATCAAACATTTTGTCTTTTTTTGGCTAAATTATGATTTTCAAAAAATGTATTGTACATATGGTGCTACACAGGCGCATTCTGCCACCTTTTATTTGCCACATATCAGCAAATGGGTTCGAGCTTCTGTCAGCATGTAAAGCATGACATTCCCCAGCCAATCATCTCCACGTAGCAGGAAATTGGCATTTCCTGTTTATGCTGTTGAACGTGAGACGTGCCACAAGTGCATGCACATGTCAAGTTCCCAGTCATGGGAACTTAAGACGATAAAGTTTGAATGTTGACAGGACCACTCATAACTCCTTTATAAAGGGTTGATATGCTTGGGTGGCCCCCAATAGCTGGTACAAAACAATTTCCCAACTTTGACTGAAGGGCTATTAGGGTCAAGGGGACTATTGTGGTTTGGTCAGTGGAAAAGGATGTGTGGCTCATGGAGGAGCCAACGCCTCATGTGCTACTTTTGCGACAGCAGCGCCGGTCTATTAACATGCATGAGAGTCAAGTTAATTTACACGAATTGTGTTTTTTCATGTCGAAAATGGACTTGAGGAATCATCACCTGAAAACAGAGCCCCGAGGCACATTCAGCAAAAAATTTTGGGAATCCACTTTAAAGAACAGTTAGTTCTTTAAAAAAAGACAACCTGAAAAGATCCAAACAAGAAAGAAATTGAGGTTGTACTTTTCACCGAAACCATCCAGTGACTGTATTAGGATGTCTCCTTTTCTTTTCCAGCAGGATAATGTGAAAGCGCTTTAAAGTTGGCTGGAGCTTGCTCCTGTTTTTCTTCTGGACAAACCAAGGTACAGACGTGCTTAGCAGAGATTTTCGGTGAAATGCGAATGGTCTAAGAAAATGCTTGATAAAATGTGCCCTTGGTCAAACCACATGACAAACAACTGTCATCTCCATCAAACAGTTGTTGGTGGTGAGAATTCCGAGCCGGTCACTATAGCGAACTTATGTTTGTTCAGATGACGGAGTCTTGACCAATCTAATCATCCTTTCATAAAGATAGAGCTCCCTGCATTTACTCTGTAAGCGGGGGGAAGTCTGCTCTTCCTTTCTCCTCCTCTCTTTGATCTCCGTCTTCCATGGGTGAGGCAAACAGTTTTTGTAGCAGCAGTCAGGCAGTCTCCAGCGTCCCCTGTGAGTGAAACTGGTCTCTTAAATTCATCATGAGAAGTGAGGAAATTCCTCTGACAGTAAGTGGAGTCACGTTTGGGCCAAAGACATGTGAAACAGTCCTTGTTTTATATCTTTCTGACAGCCGCTGACAATCTCAAGAGTTCGCCCATGTGGACCTTTCCATTTTGTCAGCGAGGGGCAGCCAAGAGCAGCGAGTGGAAACCGGACCAAACATTAGCTTCGCTGCCAACTGCTGCATGATCTCACCAGACGCTTGCAAAAAAGTAACAGTCCTTCGTATTGTCATGAGCTGGAGATGAGGCCCCGTAGGGGAACCTTTGGAGTTGTGAATGTTGGGGTGAGCTGCACTGCCATGCACGGGCAAACACAAAACAAGCTGACGGAAGCAGAAAATCGGTGCATTCAAAACACATGGGTTCTAAAGAGGACCTCCAAGAACCTTTGCACCGGTATATTAAGTCAACATCTGTTTTTCTGATCTAAATTGATTTACTCTCATTGGCAGAGTCTTGAAGCTTAATAAACCCTATGCCTTTTTTTTTTGCATGAAGCAATAGCCCAAAATCAATGGCATCAGTCCGATGGTCTGTGTGGTGTTATTTGTTTATTCATTTTTTTTTTATTTCAACAGCTTCATTGGATTTTTAAAATCACAAACTGGTTTAACCCACTTTTATCTATTTATTTATCTATCTATTTATTTATTTATTTATTTATTTATTTATTTATTTATTTATTTATTTATTTATTTATTTATTTATTTATTTATTCATTTGAAATACAAATAGATCTGGCGGCTTACACTACAATGAAAACCCATTCTCCTTAATAATAATTAATAACTGCCATCATCTATTAAATCAACAGACAGAAAAATGTGTATAAAATTGCTCTGAACGTGGATGACTTAGACACAGCTGTATGTGCTGTTGCATTCAACCATAGAAGTGACAAAGTCTTTCATATGAAGCTTCTTTTCTCTTTTTATTGTTAAAAGAGGGATTTTAGCTCAGACGAGTGATGAAGTGAAATGCTGCTGCAGTGCAGTTCCGACTATTAGGTGATTGGCAAACCAGACTCATGGGAATATTCAAAGTTCAAAATGTGCGAACCATTAACGCAGAGCAAACCACATCCCTGACGTTGATCACTGAGATCAACAACATCTCTGAGATCAGGACTTTCGAGTCACGCAACTGTCTCCTTCACTGATGTATTGGCAGGTAAAGACTTTTTATGTGGATTGGCAGCAGTGATGCTGGAATGAGTCGCTACAGGAGAGGTTTGGCAGGTTTACAAGGACAGTTTTATTTATTGATGGATTTTGTTTGTTTCTGGATCACCGGTAGAATTCATCACATCTGGTGTGTTTCTAGTCCTTCTAGAACAGGGGTGGGCAATCAGTTTTTACAGTGTTGGTGTTAGAGGTCCGAACCAACGATAACTGAAAAACATTTGTATAACATGAACGGAATGAATGTTTATTCATTCATGTTCTGATTGACCTAATGTGGGCTGGACAGGAACACCGAAAAGGCCTCATGTGTAAAATGCCCTGGTCTGTTCTGAAATCTCAAACTATATACATATATCTACACTAAATACATCAAAAATAAATGCCATTCCCTCCCATCCAATGTATTAAACTCAGATTAAATTTCAATTTTTCTCATTCTTATTGTTTTTTGACAGATAGGCAATTCATCAGAGACATTTTTGAAATGTAAGTTAGGTGACAATTGGGCAATCTGGATGGTCTGACAACAAACAAACCAAAAGCAAACAAAAACACTGAAACATTTGGATGAAACGTCTCAGAGTGGACGTGCCAAGTAAAGGTGACATGATCCTATTCATCCCTGTCACTCCCAAAGAGACATCTTGACATCTTCATCTCTGCCACCTCGAGCGCTGCCTCCTGTCTTTTCGTCATTGTCACTGTTTCTAGACCATAAAGCATCGCTGGTCTCACCACTGTCTTGTGCACCTTTCCGTTCATGATGGGCTGATAGTCTTCTATCACTCTGTTGCTCTGGACTGTTGATCCTAAGTACTTGAAATCCTCCACCTTCTTGATCTCCACTCCTTGTAGCCTCACCGTTCCACCCGGGTTCCTCTCATTCACACACATATATTCTGTCTTGCTGCGACTAACCATCATTCAAAATGAAAGTCAAAGTCAGCTTAATAGTTAATTTCTCCACCTGCGCTGGACTTACAGAGGAATTGAGAAGACGTTTCCTCTCCTTTCCATAGCGTACCGCAGCCTCCCAATGTTTTCCTCACCCTTTTCCCTGCTCTCACTATAGATCACAATGCCATTTGCATTCATCATTGTCCATGGAGATTCCTGTCTCACCTCATCTGTCAGCCTGTCCATCACCACTGCAAACAAGAAGTGGCTCGGAACTGATCCCTGATGAAGTCCCAACTCCACCTTGAACTTCTCTGTTACACCTACAGCACACCTCACCACTGTTTCACAGCTAGCATACATGTCCTGCACCAGTCTAACATACTTCTCTGCCACACCAGACTTCCTCATACAATACCAGAGTTCCTCTCTCAACTCTGTCGTATGCTTTTTCAAGGTCTACAAAACCGCAATCCAGCTCCCTTTGACCTACTCCGTACTTCTCTATTAGCATTCTAAAAACAAATACTGCATCTGTAGTACTGTTGAATAATCTAGCCAGAAACTCTACTGCTGCTTCTCCTCGACACTTTCGTACCTCTACAGGACCATCAGGACCAACTGTCTTTCCACTCTTCATCCTCTTCAATGCCTTTCTTACTTTTACTAATCTCTGCTACTTTGTGGTCTACAATAGTCACCTTTTCTACCCTTACACCCTTTGTTTGGCCTTTGCTGCCTCTACCTTGAACTGCATCTCCCGACACTCCTGTCTGCTCTTTTCAGTCCCTCAGTGTCCCACAATTCCTCATAACTAATCCAATTCTTTCTTTATACACACTCTCCCAATCAACTTTCTTTCTTCCAGATGATACACCAAGTTCTCTCCTACTTGTCTCACTGATCAAATTAACTGTTGGTGTTCATCTAGAAGATCTCTCTGAGTACCCAGACCCTTTCTAAATTCTTTCCTGAAACGATGCAACACTCCTACCTTTTCAGTCACCAAATTCATCCTACAAACCACCACATGCTGTCTGGCTACATGCTCACCTACCACAACTTTGCAGTCACTGATCTTTTTCAGATTATCTCATCTATACAAGGTGTAGTCTACCTGCATACTCCTACCACCGCTCTTATAAGTTACCCTATGTTCTTGTCTTTGCTGGAAAAAAGTTTTCACGACAGCCATTTACATCCTTTTTGCAAAGTGTACCAACATCCGTCCCTCTGCAATCCTAGCCTGAATACCAAACCTACCCATCACTTCTTCATTACCTCGATTGCCTGCCCCAACATGCCCATTGAAGTCTGCTCCAATTACCACTCTCTCATCTCTGGGGATATTCTGCATCACTTCGTCAAAAGAGATCTGGAGAAGAAGACATCGAGGTTGCAGAGGAAAGAAAAACCAGTGGAGGAGAGAAAGGAGGATAAGTAAAGCGAGGCTGATGGAGAATAGGCGATATAAGTTATGTCTCCCCTACGTCACCATGGGCAACGTGAAAGCGCTGGCGAATAAGATGGACGAGCTAACAGCGTTAGCCAGGAGTCAGACGGAATACCTAGAGTGCAGTCTAACGTGCTTTACGGACACATGGCTGCATCAAGACATTCCCAATGCCAATGTTTTCATCGATGGCTTCCAGGCGGTCAGAGCCAACAGAGACAGCATGGGGTGCAGTAAGCGGAAAGGAGGGGGGCTCGCCGTTCTAGTGAACAACAGGTGGTGAAACCCTGCTCACACAACGATCAAAGAGCGTATCTGTCGCCCAGACATTGAACTGCTAGTTGTTGGTCTCTGCCGCATTATTTGCCATGGGAGTTCTCACATGTTGTTATGGTGACTGTTTAAGTTCCTCCCTCCACAAACCAGTCCTTGGTGTGTGACGTCACCTATTCCTCTATAGCCCAGTTAAAGATGCAGCAACCGAGTGCCTTCATTGCCATCTTGGGTGACTTCAATCATGTCACCATGGACAAAACACTACCAAACTTCACCCAGCATGTGAACTGCACCACCAGGGAGGAGAGGACACTGGACCTTCTGTATGCTAACGTGAAGGATGCATACAGCTCCTCTCCCCTCCCTCCACTGGGCAGGTCAGATCATAACCTGGTACACCTCAGCCCCTCTTATGTGCCTCTGGTAAAAAGCCTGCCTGCGTCGACAAGGACAATGAGGAGATGGTCGTAGGAGGTTTATGAGACACTGCAAGGGTGCTTTGAGATGACTGACTGGCAGGCACTCTGTGAGCCTAATGGTGAGGACATCAATGGACTCCGGCAGTGCATCACGCACTACATAGACTTCTGCATCGACTCCATTGTCCAGGCCGAGATTTTTCATTGTTACCCAAACAATAAGACTTTGGCAACAAAGGCCATTAAAGCCCTCCTGAACGTTTAAAAAGAGGGCTCTCAGGGCTTCAGCTTCAGCGATACCTGAAGCTGAAGATCAGAGATGCCGAGGAGAAATACGGGAGGAAACTGGAGTGGAAATTCCAGCAGAACAACACCACAGAGGTACGGAGAGGTATAAGGAGCATCAGCGGTTTTAGGTTGGCGGGAAATAGAGGCAGCAGGGAATGGGCCAATCAACTTAATTTTTTTCGGCAATAGATTTGATTCCACGGCCCCCTCCAGATACCCTCACCATCACCTCAGCTCCGTACCAAAAGCCATCACCTGCACCTGTTCCACCCTCTCCCTCTCCCCCTCCCCCTCCTTACAGCCTCCAATCTTTCACTGGGGGTGACTGAGGGTGACCGGTGGATTAACAGCACTTCCCCACTTCCAAGTGGCTCTACACCTCCCCCTTCCCCTGGTTATCACCTCCATCCCCACCTCCACAGTGAACATCACAGCTGCTGATGTTAGACGGCAGCTGGGGAAAACTCCACTCTGGCAAGGTGGTGGGCCCTGATGGGGTCAGCCCCAGGGTGCTGAAAACCTGTGCCACCCACCTCTGTGGAGTTCTTCAGTATGTCTTCAAAATGACCCTGAGCCTGCACAGGGTCCCTGTGATGTGGATGACGTCCTGCCCCGTTCCTGTGCCAAAGACGCTGTGTTCCGGTGCCTCTAACAATTACAGACCTGTGCACTGACCTCCCACATTATGAAGACACTGGAGACTCCAATTGGACCCCCTACAGTTTGCCTACAAGCCCCGACTAGGAGTTGAGGATGCTATCATCTACCTACTGAGCACTGTGTCAGTCATATTTTTTGGCTTCTCCAGTGCTTTCAATATCAACCGTCCATATCTACGGTGTGACAAGATGATAACGATTAAGGTGGACTTCCCTCTCATGTCCTGGATTATTGACTACCTGACTGGCAGACAACAGTATTTGCGCCTGCAGCACTGTGTGTCAGACAGAGTGGTCAGCAACACTGGGGCTCCACAGGGACTGTCCTCTCTCCCTTCCTCTTTACTCTCTACACCACGGACTTCAGCTACTGCACACAGTCCTGTCATCTCCAGAAGTTTTCTGATGACTCGGCAGTGGTTGGATGTATATGCCAATGGGATGAGTCTGATTAAAGGGCTGCCAACAGTTTTGTCACATTGTGTGAACAGCAGCTCAATGCAGCAAAGACCAAGGAACTTGTGATGGACCTTCTAAGAACCAAGATGCCTATGACCTCTGTTGTCATCAAGGGGTCAGTGTGGACATTATGGTTGACTACAAGTATCTGGGGGAAGTCATTAATAACAAACTGGACTGAAGAAAGAACAGTGATGTCCTGTACAAGAAGGGCCTCTATCTAGCCGCCTCTATCTGCTGAGGTCACTGAGGTCCTTTAACATCTGCAGGAACATGCTTAAAATGTTCTATGAGTCTGTGATAGCCAGTGTTATCTTCTATGCTGTGATGTGCTGGGGTAGCAGGCTGAGGAAAGCGGATGTCAACAGACTGAACAGGCTGATCCGCAAGGCCAGTGACGTTGTGGGAGTGAAGCTGGACCCTTTGACGGTGGTGTCAGACCGGAGAATGCTTCACAAGGTGAAGGTTATTTTGGACACTGTGACCAACCCACTCCACAACAGGCTGGTCAGGCACAGGAGTTCTTTCAGCATCAGACTGATCCCACCATGATGCACAACTGAGTGCCATAGGAAGTCATTCCTGCCGGCAGCCATCAGTTTGTATAATTCCTCACTCTGAGTCAGTTTGGCTGTTGGTGGATTCATGATGTGCAATAATTCTCTGTACATTTTAAAATTCCATTGTCTTCTGTGCAATGACTGTTTCCTGTGCAATAACCCTGGTTGATACACATAAATACTACATGTAATCACATACATGTGCATGTATATACATTCCATGTACTTTTTACATACCTTTAATTTAATTTCTATTTAGTTTGAGCTTTACTTTTTTTATTTTATTTTCATTATCTATTTTCATTCTTTATTCTTACATAATATTCTATTTTGATTCTTCTCCACTTCCAAACACGCCTTCCTCCTCTCCTTCTTCGACCCACAGTGGCCCAATTTCCACCGGTACCATTTGGTTATCAGCACCAATGGCGGTCATTGTTAACCCGGGCCTCAACCGATCCGCTGTGAGATTCTTCGGTTCGATTCATATATTTGTTTTTGGCCCAAGTCTTACGCAGGATGCCTTTCCTGATGCAACCCTCTGCATTTATACGGGCTTCGGACCGGCTCAGGGAGAAACTGTCCCGCGCCGCCCCGAGGCTGCATTCAACACTGATCTAAATAAAAATCTAAATATTTCAGATATTAATCCTATGTCATTACATATCCATGTAATACTAAAAAGATTTATAACAGAGAATTTTGCCAACAATCATCAATTTGAAGCCAGTTTCCTGTTCATTCCGAATGATGATGGGCAGGGTAAAAATGAGCTTACAACTATACAGATATAAAGCCAGTTAATGTTCAAGTCATAGTGAAAAATTTACACTCAAACACCACTTTTCTAGATTGCTTAGTCATAGCTTTCAAGGTGTAACCTGAGGTTAAGTTGGTGTGTGGCAGCATGATGAAGCCCTTTGTCACAGGAGGCTGTGGCACAAGGGTGAGGGCAACGGACACAGAAACCAGATATTAACCATTTTATTATCACCCCATTAGAATACAATGATGACAACTATAAAGCATTCAGGTGTAGTTGTAAAAATCCAATTTAATGAAGCTGCTGTTGTGTGTTTGTCGCTGAAGCAGAAGGTAGAACACAACCAGGCATGTTAAAAACATTCACTGGGGAGCTGCTGGAAAACCCCCAGCCACGTGAAACATGGCCTGACCTTTTTAAAACACAATAACAACACACCAATTATCTCAACTGTAAATGACGAGTATGTATGGCGGCTGATTTTGGTTCAATAAAACGGGGAAAAAAAAGTTTTACATTTTGATGCTAACTAATGACATCAAATTCTGCTTGTTTAAAAGAACAGGCAAAATGAAGATGAACACAAATGTGGTCGATTGCAGTTCAGACAGAATTTGAGACCTTTATATTGAGGGATAAACAAGCATTTTAATTTTTTTTTTTAAGTTACGTCAAACTGATTTCCCAAGGATTTCTTTTTCAGAATCCACAGAGAGGTGATTTTTAGCAGGTTGAGGAGTATAGAAAGGGAACCGGATGTGCCATCCAATTGGAAACAAAATGGACCCGAACCTCAAAATTGAAGACAAATCAGAACTGTCCAAGATTCAGTGTAGCAGGAAGTGGATTTTTAAAACTGTATTTCTTTTTAAACCAAGTTGATGATCTGCAAATTTGCCCCAAAATCTGTTTGTTTGGAACCCAAAAATTATATAACACTTTCCTCTTGGTTATTTTTTTTCAACATAATTGAAGTAATTAGAGAGGGGCCCAGTGTTTCTCCTTCGCTACCTTAGTCAACCTGGGGACATGGATAGCCAGAAGTGGCACATGAAACCAGATGATGACAAAGACAGAAAGAACAAGCCTTTTAAAAGAAACAAATCCATAGAAAAGTTACAAATGTGTGTACTTGCTGTCACACATACAAATAATCTGTCTATAAGGATAAAATCATACTACATCTGATGATACCTTTAAGCTGAGTTTATCATGCGACAACATCATTTGAGAAATGACTATACAAATAAGTATTTTTATTGTAATTTTAATAGGTAGTATAATAAAAATTGAACCACAGAATTTTTTTCCCACAGTTGTAAGCTGAAGATACTGAGCCATGCCTGTTCAGTGGGTTTAGTCAATGAGAATGTAAATCAAACAACACCATTGGCCACCAGGCAGCCATCACTCAAACAAACAAAATGCTTGCCCATCTAATGATCCTCTCTCTGAATTAATATAAAATCTTTAAAAATAAAATATAAGATTTCACATAAATTATACATTTAATGCCAATGAGTGATGAACACCTAGTGATTCTACAACATAAGAATTAAAAACCTAACCTACCTTGCCTACGTCTCAGGTATTTTTAAATCAAAAAAGAATATCTACATTTAAATTTTAATACGTTTTTATAACGTTTAATGCCACGGTTTAAAAGGCTTGAAATTTTTATATAATACAGTCCCAAACACAATTTAATGAATTATGCATCAGGTGCAGGTTTCTCAACTTCACCGTCATCTATTGGTTCAGTTCAAAGAATATCAAACCCGGTCTTTCAGGGCAACTTTCCCCAGCAGAGTCGCTCAAAGCCTCCTCTCATATGGCAGAAACCATCCTGGGAGGCAGTAGCAGCTGTCAGGATCCAGAAGTAAATCCCGATTCTGGATCAACCAATCCAATTTGTCCATGAATCTGTGTGTGCTCGAGTACTGCTGCAAGTTTGTCCCCTTCGCAAAGCCCTCCAGTCTTCCCTGTTTCCTGCTGTGGACTGAAAAATCAAAGTCCCCTTCATCCAGCATCACCTCTGGAGATGCGGGGAAATCTAAACAGACACCATGCCAAGGCCGACACACAGGGGCCCCAACGCTTGGATTGTTATCTAAAGATATGATCTTTCAAAAAATCCTCCCAAAATCTTACCAGCTGTGCGTGAAAAAGACCTGATCACTGTCAGATTAGAACCTCTGTCATCCTTCGCCTTCTGCAGATTTCTGAGATCCTCACATATATTTCACCGAAAGATCATATCTGTTTTTAACATAATTTTTATCCTCCAAAGGATGACTACTTTCAATGTTAGCTTGAATGTCTATTAAAAACAATCGTTTGCAGATAAATAATCTTGACATTAAACAATGTATATGAATTGATATATGATGAAAGCGATGATTGAGTAATGTCGTAGTTTATTACATAGTTTTGTGATATGCAACACGAGGTGCAGAATGAGAAATGACAAGCAGATTTTGAATAATCTATCCCATTTTGATGTGGAAATGGAGACCTTTAACACTGAGTTTTACTGTGTAATTAATAATAAACAGCATTTTGAGGCATTATTCGGCCTTGTGGGTGTTTTGCTCTAAAATGATAAGTCGAAGTCTGTAATGAAAAAGGTAAGTGGAAATCTCTCAGGAAGTCTGGATTAAACTGCTGACTGCGCCGGGAGCTTTTATTTACCCGAGACGCAGCCTCTCCTGGATCAAAGGCATACTTGTCCAATCTGGGCAGTAATTCAGCGATTTTCTCCTGCTTCTGCGATGCATTAGCCCCTGTTACATAACACTTCAGAGGTCTGAGGGAATATCACCCAGATTCAAGACACAGCTTCTTAACTTCCTGGGGAATCACTTCGCACCTTGTGTTAATTGTAATTGACGAGCAAGAGGCCCGAAAGTCATGTGCCGGTCCGATTTTGAAATGTCACCGTGTACGGAACAGAGGTGAAGCTGTTTCTTTCATGATGGCAGGTCAGACAAAAATACCTTGCTGGCTGGCCTGACATTAAACGATCAATGGATTTGCATGTTCGAGGGACTTCGGGTGGAATCCATCCCAGGTTATCTGGCTGCAGGAGAGCAGGTCCCGACCAAATATTTGGGTCCAAGCTGCTTGGCTTCATCAGCACTGGTATGACTTGACGCAGCGGTTATCCGTCAGACACAATAATAACCTTGTGGCAATTAGGCTGCATCTGATAGTGACCAAGTATGTCTTATCACTCCCTAAGTACCCTGCAGTCTGGCCATGATCAAGGAGGAGTGCTTCCGTCTCAGCTAAATAGCAGAACCTGTGGAAAAAGTATATTGAAGTCAGAGTCCTTTCATTAGCGTCTGAGATAAAGGATCATCTGCAACTGGGGTGCACCCTGTGAAACCTTGCTTTATTGTACCCAGAGCATCTTTTTTTTTTTTTTTTCGTTTTTTGCAACAGAACATCTGAAACAATTGTGAAAAGGAAAAAACGTAACCCACATCTGGTCATTCTAATCAACAAATGCCTCCAAAATCTTTGTAATAAGTCAGGAGCCGGAATAGAATACAATCAGTTGACCTTCTATTGGACTGCTTTAAAGGTCTGGATGAGAAGCATATTGCACCACAATCCCAACTATTTGCTGTGGATTGTGTGTCTGTGTGTGTGTGTGTGTGTTTGTACATTCACCATTAAATGAACAAAAACGAGGAAACGTGACACTTGGATGAGATGTTAAGCTGGAGGAAGAGGCTATACTATCTGCCTCCTTCTGCCGTGACACATTCCCTTTTCCATGTCCTGATAAAGTCAACCGCTTGCCAATGTGCAGGGGTGCTTTTTTAGAGCACAGTGCTTCAAGTGTTTACTTAACAAACAAGTCTGTGTGAACTGCAGACCTACACACGTATACACTGGCATCCACTTAATAGCTGGCAGAAGAAAGAATGAGAGGAAAGAGGGAAAGGAAGAGGAGACGGTCCCTCTGCAAATGGCATCGGCACAATTCCACTGCTGCCTCAGCTGAGAGAAGTTAGTTCCATTTCCAGTCACTGCAGGTAGAATGTATCACAGCAAAAGTATTCATGGGAAATGGAATGGAAATGTCAAGATCGTACTTAGATTTCTACAGAACATGACACCGGAGATTATATGTTCTCGACACCTCATGTTTCCACATGACTATTTGGACACATGTTGGAAAACTTGTGTATTAAAGGAATCAAGAGGTCAATCAGAGGACACAGATCTTCGACGAGGCCAAAAACCCTAGCTCTTCCATTACATTTAATCCTACAATTCCAACCTTCCTATGAGTCGGTTATGTTTCCAAAACATATTTGTACAGGGATTAAATTAAAGCCTTCAAGCAGTCAAAAATGTTTTCATCGTGTTTCCTGCAAAGTCTGAATGCTTGAAGTTCTCTGTGTTGAGGGCATTCATGATCAGTGACAAAAAATGGAAATCTATTACCAGTATTTTTTTCTGTCAGACGCCAGCAAGAGTATCAAGTCGTACAGGAATTACCGCACAGTAAAAGGCAAGGAGTATCTGGTATTGTAGAACTCATAACACAACAAAACAGCTAAATCAATTTTGGTGATTTATTTCAAGCCAATATCAATGTTCGGACGGATGACTTGTATTTTCGAGGACATTGGAACACAGAAACAGACAGAAGCAGAGGGAGAGCTGAGCGCCCATTATTTAGTTTAAAATTTTAAAGTAAGCAAATATGTAATGTGGTTCCTGAAAATGTCGCACCCCGCCCATCTTCACCAGAAATGCATGGGTTTACTTTGGTAAATTCGCCAGCCTCCACTGCGTTCCATGCGTCACCAGGCTTATGCTCAGGCAAGGCCAATTGAACAAAAG
The DNA here is from genome assembly GCA_901007705.1 of Fistularia tabacaria. Lineage (NCBI taxonomy): Eukaryota > Metazoa > Chordata > Actinopteri > Syngnathiformes > Fistulariidae > Fistularia > Fistularia tabacaria. The sequence goes on along the minus strand of CAAKHD010003112.1, from coordinate 173,781 downwards.
GGGATGAAATGAGAAAAAGATAAAATAAAAGACCGCTTTGAACATGCAACCTTTAACGTGTTTTACATCAAATTGCAGCTAAAAACCTTTAGGCTCAGAGTGAAAATCTCAACCATGTTTATTTGTTGGCTCAAGTGCTGGGAAACATTGTGGGATGTTAGCAGGTTCCTGGAGGTTTGACTCTGGTGGGTCACAACAGTTCCAGACGGAAGCTCGGGACAGGTGATCAGGGAAGGCTGAGTGAATACAATGAAAGTGATTTACCTGGACGTAGACTGAGCCAGACAGTGTGAGCATGGCCAGGGCGCCAAAAGGTCCTCTATTACCATGAATCTCCTCTCAGTCATTAACGAGAAGCCTCAAGCATCCTCACAGACACAGTCATTATTGAGTAAACACTGAAAAACACCACAAGAGGTCGCACACATGGATGAAGAAACGTTCCACATGTCAAGCCCTTAATATTTCACATCATGTTATTTTTAAAATATTTTAGATGCGGTTGGAGGTGATGAAAAGGGATTTTAGTTGAACAGCTGTCGAGCTTTTTTTGTCAGCACCCATTCATCATAAAACAGAGCTGCGTGATGTCTGCGTGTGCTGTGCGGATTCAAGACATTTGTTTTTTTTTTAAATTACCGATTTTCTTACGGTCAGAGAATGATGACGAAGTTACATAATGATATTTTCCATCTTTCTTATTTGGCATGATTTCAAAGGTGCTTATTCACGGACCTCCGCCATAAGAACTGGAAATATCCTGAGATAGCCAAGGACATTCTGATAATAAAAATAAACCGCCAAAACAACTTTGACTTCTAAGAAACCTGAACCTAACGTTGCATCAATCAGCTTTGGGGATGATGTGATCAAACAACCACGAGTGTGACTGGGGAAGAAAACATGTCTTGAATTTATCTATTTTATCATCAGTGACAAAGAGCTTCTGCTGCACTCACATGCACACTAAATGCATCCGCCGGTCTTGAATGAGAGAAAAAATATTACCATTATCAGCCCCTTTTTCTTAATTATTGGGATTACTCTAAATACAATGTGGATCGATCTCGGTCTTTTGTAGACTCTTAAATTTCCTTCATTTTACAATTGCTTTGTGTTTATGATAGCAGCGCATCATATTGTACCGCCACCCAGTTGTCAGATTTATCAGATGATTGGAAGTTGGCTCCTGATATCTGCACGCCAAAGTGCCATTGGCCAAGACACCTGACCCCAGGTTGCTCCCAATCGCCTGGTGAGCGCCTTGCATGGCAGCTCTGCCGCAAAGCATGTGTGTGAACCTGTGAAGACTATTTAGTGTAATTAGCTTTGAAACCACAAGCTGTGATACCATTTACCATTAATTTGCTGCTTTGCTCTGCTCACAAGGACCAATGGCCTACATTGAAAATATATAAGTAATCTCACTGCAATTTTTTTTTTTTAATTCCACTTTTAATTATTCCAGTTTGAAAATTAGTGTGACCAGAAGCCTCCTCCCGTGAGAAATCTTGATGACACATCAAGTTTGAAACCTCTTGTTGAACTTCAGCACAAAGTTGCAAGGAAATTATAGTAATTGCATAAAATACTTTACATGTTGATGTGTTCGGTGTGTTGAGTGAAAAACAAAGCATACGGTGCCCTGAGCGATACACAGCCCAGAAAGAGATGCTGCTGGAGATTGTCTCCCAGCTGCTTCATCCATCACCTCCACCTTTTGTCCTGCAGACACGGGAGGTGTGTGTGTGTGGGGGCGCGGGATATTAAATCTGAAAAATATCTTTACCCTGAAGGCATCAGTGCTCCCTTCTGTAGTATTAAACAATGAGTATCATAGATTGACAAGCTTCACAAAAGCCTGAAGGAGGAGGAAACCAGAGACAAGCAAGGGCAGATAAAGTATGCTAATGTTTTTCATTGGTCTTTTTGAAAACCAGTCCAAGGACATTTTGCATTTTGTTATGTTGAACATCATCATCGTCATGGAGTGAAGTTATGAACAGACCTGATGCAACATGTCTGGATGTCTTGACTGGCTGAGCACAGACACTGATTTTCGGACTTCGTGTGACCAGCCTCAACTACTGGCAGTTGGCAGGCATTTCTTTTTCATGATAGTCCTTTTTGATAAAAAATTTCACACATTTTACAGATTCTATGAAAATAGCTTGCAAATTGCACCCAATGACTATGGTATATAGTGATAATAATTATGTAACAAAGGTGTTATTCAGATTAAAGGTTTATTTTCTCTTTGGTTGCCCATCAAATACCACTATCAACAACCTTGCTCGGGTTGATAAATGAAAAATGTGAAGTAGCTGGCATATCAATAAAATCTGCTTGCTAAAGCTCAGACATTCAAATGTAATTAGCTTACCCATTGCTTCATTTATGCCAATTTTCAGCATATATTCTGTCTTGTTTTTTTTTTTGTTGTGCAAAGAGAAATCATTCTTTCCTTCTTTTCTCTTTCTTTTTGAAATGAAAATATGTGATGTCAGAATTTTGGCAAAGAGCCTGAATGTCCAAACAATAAAGTAAAGCCAGGGATTGTATCTTGGATATCTTGGGGTTGATTTGCTGCTGTGTTTATATTCTTTGCAATCGAACGCATTTCATTGACAGGAATTTAAGACTGGCCCTTTAAAACACAGATAATAATGAAGGGTTTTTTGGTTGATTGGCCTTATGTAACAATTAATTAGCGTCACAAGGTGTAGGAGTACTCAAACAGTGCTGTTGGAATATAGAGACTTATATGGGTAGAATCAAATTGCACTGGGGATTTTGCCACAGGCGGTGTTGTTATGAATGGTCACGAACACACACACACACACAGCATTGACAAAGCACTGGCAAACCTTTTTTTAAAAAAAAAACACAGTTGAAATTCTGTTATGTCTGGCTTCTGTGTCTCAGCAGAGAGACAGGAATGCAGTTGTAGGCTATTTTGGGTTTTTAAAGGAGCACCGGGGTTTTGTGAGGTTTGACCTCACCTGGGAAACCTGACGTAACACTTGGTCAATATTTGGAGGCCCACTCTGCTGTCAATGACCCTGTTTGACTGCTCAAGTACTTTCCATCCCACACAAACACACTGCACATCGAGATAAGACCACTGAGACATATCTTTAACATCAATTTGCCTTTTTTTTCCTGTGGTAAACTCAGATTTTAACTGGAAAATTACCATTAATGAGCCATCAAAGGACAGCAGAGGGCGTGGACCTCCAAGCTGCCCATTACCCTGTAACCCTGCAGCCTTTGAAATATCTGATTCATACTTTTTCTTTTTGGCTATTAATTCAAGAATGAGATTCTGGGGCTCTTGGGACCTTAGGACATGCAAAGCCCCAGCTGGGCTGGAAATCAGGAAATCATCTCTTATGATGATGCATGGTCTAGTTTCATCTTCTGTCTGTCTCCTGCGACCGCTTGCTTATGACATGACATCGTGAAAAAACAAACCCATGTGTGGAGACATGAGCCTACTCAACCTCATTTTCTCAGCATGGAGACCAGACAGGAAATAACAGAAAAGAGACGGGGCGACTTGCAGCCAGGGCGCCACATTCTGACCATTGCTGTCTTAACCTGCTTTATCAAACTAGGTCAAATACTGTGACTTCTGGGTTTGCTCATTTCAGGCATTTTAACAGGTTTTCTCAAATTTGATCGGTTCCCTGCATCCTGCCGGATATGGCAGAGGGTGCAACCAAGAGCTCAGAACAGTAACTTGGAGAGCAACCTGATGTATTGGTGTAGCACCAGCTAATCAGATGACAGGATGCCGGAATGCGCCAACCAATCAATGATGATCGGTCCAAAAAACAGAAAGCAATTTATTGAATCAACATGCTGCTGCTATCAAATCTAGTGATAAGACAGCAAAACCAGCTTTCTTCTAAAACAGTCTACCAGGTGCAAATTTGTCGTTGCCTCACCTTGTGAAATAAATTATTTCATCAAAGGAAAAGGAAAATAATTGGTTATTAAAGTGGCATTTTGAAAATGGCTGGAGTCCATTTCTTCATGTGCGAATAATAAATTCATTATAAAGCAACATAAAAAGATGTCGCAGGAGATGTCAGATCTCCCTTTGTTTGCTTTTAGCCAAATTCTGGCACCTGGGGAGTGACTGAAGTGATGTTTTGTCTTTTGCGAGGAATGAAAACTGCTGTTCCTTGTTTTATTCTTTCTTCTCCCTCTTCTTTTAAGTTTTCCTGGAAGTCAACTGTTGTCGAAATCTGGTGAAAATCTTAACCTGGCGAAATGACACAAAAAATAAAACTAAATATTGGCTTACTCATTGTGCAGATATGTGTGGTACTGTGTGTTATGTGTGGTCAGAGATGGGAAAAAGGCAAACAGGTTCGGGGCTGATATAATATATATACCTGAAGAGGAACAAGACAAACACGCATTTGTTGGAAACGCCATACATGACTTCTTGCTGTGAGTAAATGGACATGTCTTACAAAACTACTCAGCAATCAAAATGCTTTTACAAAACTCTCACTTTTCTTCTCATCCATTCATACACATTCAGATAGTCGTGGCAGATGCTACAATGAGCCGTGCCAAATTTTACTTTACTGTCCAGACACACTGATGGCAAAGGCATCAAGAGCAATGATCCCTTTGGGGATGTTTCTCAAGGACACACTGTATGCATTTACGCTGTACGGTGCTGGTGACCCAGATTCATTTCAATATATGCAGGTCATTTTCCATTAATGCTTTGGCAGGAAAAAATATCCATGGGTATGTATGCTGACATTTTGAGTGCCTTCCACAAACGTAAATAAATATGAAATACATCAGATATCTGGCATTGCATCTGTTATTTAAGAGGACAGAGCATTCCCAGAGTCTATAAATGCTTCTGTTTATTTGTTTATTTATTCTGGCTCTTTATTTATTTCTCCAGGTTTGTTTCCAAGCCATCAAATATGCATGGCGGGTGTTCAATTGTTGGTAAGTGTTGTGTTGTGTTAAAAGCAGACATAATCAGTTGTTGAGAAAAATTGTTGTATGTAGAGCCATGGGGGTTACGATCTTAACTGCCAATATAGTCCACAACACAGTCATAAATGGCATCATTGCCAAAAGGAACACAAAGAGTCTTTGTTAAGAATAGATGGCATTAGAGCACACATTTTTTTTATCGAAGTCTGATCAGAAGTAATAAACAATAGTCAGACACAGAAATGTATGACATTATCAAAATCACAATCTTCACCTTTAAGTAACTAGCCTGGTCTGTGAACTTTTTACTTTCGATGACATTTTTAATAAATAATGATGCAGACTTTTACATTTTTTTTTTACCTTTCAATATTTTTTGTTTTCTTGCTTTTGTGTGAAGGAATTACCCATGAATGCTGTCAGGAGGGGGTGCGGGAAAGCACAATGGCAACGCTAACAGCTCCACACTACCACAGATAAGGCAAAAACAATGCTGTTCAGCTCAGTCCTTTCTTTTACAATACATTACAATATTCACTGGATTCTGAGGGTGCTGAAAGATCATTAATCAAAAATACTGGAGCTGGCAGTAAGCTTTTTCTTTTTTTAAAACACGAGTAAAAAACAAGTTAATTACGCGGTTAGAATTTCTTGGACGTGCCTGGAGTTGTATTTTTCAATAATTCCAAACGCAGTCCATTTGAAGTAACCCAGGGAATTTGTGCAACCCTTTTTACAAAGTTAGTGTGGCCACGCTTAGGAAGCATTCTTAAGGACAAACCTTGTTTGAATTAAATTCAGTGACCAACAAACAGCAAACATTAAAGTTGTAATTCTCTTGATTTGTCACCGCAGGAAATATCTTGAGTTTGGTTTAATTTCAAATAATGTTGTCACTCATGGGAGCAATCAATACATGCGCCTGACGGTCAACATTTTTTCATAGACTGCAGCAACTAAACACAGACAGACCAGAGGAATTGTTGTCTGTCTGAGGGCTGCAAAGAAACATCATCTCCTCCATCTTCAGGTTCTCCGAAGCCTCACGTTCCCTCCAGCATCTGCTCCTCATTCCCAAGAGCCCAAACACAAGGGAATCTTGGTGGTAGGGAAAGTCGCATAATATGCGGGCCTGTCTCTGAGCGGGAAGCCTTAGGGAGATCTATCTTCACAAAAGGGAAGAGAGCGCTACGGCGGGAATCTCGGTAGATCTACAGTCATCATTGATGTAGGTCCTGTGGCACATTGAAAGAGATGAAACTTAACCCACAGGGGAAAGATTTCAAAGATTGGAGTCTAGAGTGGAATCATTACCACTTGAGGTGTCAGTATTGAATTTAGAAAGTGAATTTGATGGAGAGTAGATAGTACCTTAAAGTGGTATTTTTATGTCATTGCTGCTGTATCATAACTAATGAAAGGGACATGGTGTTTGTGCGGTTGGACCAGGTATTTTCTGAAATATGAAAAAAATATAATTGCATATGTAACTTGAAAACCAAGAAAAAGGCTTCTTATGCAACAGAACATAAATAATACTGACACCTTTTGCTCCTTCTTGCACATTGTCAAACACTCTCCGGGTGTACAAACACATTTCCTTGCGCCGAGTATTTCAACATGTGTTAGCCATCAGCGTCAGCTGACATATGTTTATACCTGCAGTTAGTGCACATCAGCAGCCTGCCCTGCAGTGCATGTGTGCTCGAAGCTCCTGATAAACAAGCTGGAAATTGCCGGTAATTTTCAGTCTTAGCTTAATACACTCTACGAGGCCAACATGTTGAGTGGAGGGTGACTATCCCTGAGAACATGCACACCACAACTCGTTCACCCCACACAGTGTTTCCCGCCTACATTTGTTAGCTAAATATACTCTTTCTCAATTTTCTCTGGCCGTGTTTACGCATTCTGCAAAAATCATACTACTGCTAAGACAATTTTTGGATTCATGTGTTTACATGAGTTCCTTATACAATTTGCAATTCACAATGGCCAATGATACTTGACTGAGGCAGCTGTTCACCCTCGAGTCTTTGTGAAAACACATCAACGAAAAGCTAATTTGCCAAAGTGTGCATGGTAAAGTCTTGTTTTTCACAAAATGATGTGCAAGTGCATGTTTACGTCCATCGTGCACAATATTAATTCAGTTAAAATGGCAATACTCTATGGGTCTATATATGCTCAAAGCTTACAAAAACCATAACCTCATCCAGGTTATGGTCGACAGAAAATCCAAGATTAGGAGTTTTATAAGCCACTTAGCAGCGCTCTGGGAGCAGTTAGGGGTTTAGTGTCTTGCTCAACAACACTTCAACAGGCCAGGGGAATCTCGGGAATTAAATCAGGAATGTTAAGTTCCAAGACGACTGCCCTGACCAACAACCCTTTCGACTGTACTTTTAATATGGTTAATGTTGTGGTAATAATACTATGGAGCCATATATAGTATATAACTGCATTTTCTGAAAATGCTTCCTTTGAGCAAGTCCCCCTATGGAGGTAGCATATGTTAGATTTTTTTATACACAGCCACCTGGCTAAAAGCAGAGGTGCCTCAAATACCCGATAATAACGTACTTTTTTTCTGTTTTGTAATTTCAGCAATTTCCATGTACAGACAAGGCTGAGATGCTACTGGCGAATCCTTCCATCTCTCAAAAAACTGATGGCCACATAGACGTGAAGTCTCAAAACGGACAATGGACATCATTTTTACATAAAGTTAAAGAAAACAATCACATGTTAGATTAGCTAAAAGAAAAATTATATGCTGCATTTATATGCAGCATAGTGCTAACGCCAGGTGTGTTACCAAAGAGTGACACTATATCCAAGACCGCAAACATATTTTGACTCTGTGGTCAGGTAAACACAAAAAAAGCCGCACAACAACGTGTGCTCAGTTGGCAGATCTGAAGACTCTTCAGAGTTCTAAACCACACAAACAGTCCCTGTGGACAGGATATGTGGCATGCCTGAATGAATCCAGTGTGTTCCCAAATGGAATGAGCCAGCATCTGGTTCATCTCAGAAGTGCATCCACCAAACCTTGACCCATTCCTTGTTATGCAATCTCGACACACTACAATTGCGTAACAATTGCAATGTTGCTTTCAATGAATGAGCGCGCTGTTTGATTGTAGCGTGCGCTTATCATTGAATCTGATCATATCCGTTCGTGGGTTGGCATCTTATACATGTGTTACAATCAAGTGTATCATGCAAGCCTTTGAAGACTTTGAATTATTGGCACATGGTGAAATGAAATATGTTGCATTTAATGGATGACTTGGATAAATTGTTACACCTGACATCAGATCATTCCCTACAGATGTTGGACAAATCAATCTTTCTTTTGGGAATGGTTTCCAACTCCTGTTTACACAATGAAAGAATTCATGCACTAATTCTCGATCAGGATACTGGCAATTACCAGCTCGTCTTGGGAACCACATGCCGACGGATTATTGATGACATAAGATGACACACTTGCCACTTTAAAATCAAAACAGTTCCTGGAGTTACATAAGATACAAGACTAACAAAGAGCAGTTCATGGAGGGAGGGTAACTCCAGGAGTGTGTTATTGCATGGATACAGTTACGCAAGTTATTAATTTAGAACGTGAAATCGCATTCAATCTATTTTCAAGATCATTGGCATTCGATGTCGGTTGAACGTTATTGTTGGCTTAAATTTCTGCCATATACACCCTCCGGGTTTCAGTCTTTGGAGGGCTGCATGGCAGAAAGCACCTGCCTGCTAATTGAATGGTTCACGGTGTAATGATAAAACAAGAGATGGAAGAGGAGAGTAGGGGTAGGAAAATAAACTTTCACTTCAGTGAAGGGAGCACTGACTCGTGCGAGAGCTAATGGGTGCCTCTGTGTACTCTATTAAATGACAAAAGTATAACATTCTAATATTCTTATCACTCATGGTATGATAGGAATGACAACAGGAATGACTCGAGAAATGCATCATGATCATTCATTTCTACAAAAAGAGATGATTGAAATGCGTTTTTAAAACATGATGTGATCTCTTTCTAAGATATGATTTAAGGATGTAGTTGACATGGAGGCAATTCTTCCCTAATTATCCTGTGATTCCATGTAAATTTATAAAAGAAATTTTTATTGTCACTTTTTTCAATCAGCAAAGTCTATTTGCCGTTTAGCTAATTAGTAATTTCGGAATATATTTTTAATAAATACTTAACTTAAGAAATTTGGAGGGAAAAAAAGAAGCAAACTTGACCAGTCTCATGTTTTTAGCTATATTTTGATCAATTTGCTCACCCATCCATCCGTCCATTCATCTTCTACCACTTATCCGAAGTTCGGTCACGGGGGCAGCAGCCGTAGCAGAGAGGCCCAAACTTCCCTCTCCACAGCCACATGATCCAGCTCTTCTTGGGGGCCCAGGCCAGCCTAGAGACAGAGTCTCTCCAGCGTGTCCTGGGTCTTCCCTGTGGTGTCCTCCCAGATGGAATAGCTCCCCCGGAGTTTTGCGGAGTTTCTCTGCAGGGTGGCTGGACTCTCCCTTCGAGACAGGGTGAGAAGTTTGGCCGTCGGGGAGGAATTTGGAGTGGAATCGCTGCTCCTCCGCGAGGAGTGAGATGAGGTGGCTCGGGCGTCTGGTTAGGATGCCTCCTGGATGGCTCCCAGGGGAAGTATCCCAGGCATGTCCATCTGGGAAGAGACCACGGGGAAGACCAATATACCCAAAAGATATTTTCTGATAATCCTGAGAGCCCTCCCAGCAGGTCCTCCAAAAACTGACACCAAGCCCCATTGGGCCTATTTTTTTACCTTGTATCTGATAAAAATTATCAACATCGCCTGATCAATCAGTCCTACTGATTATGACATTTTATAAAATGCCAACCACGGAATCGGTGACACAGTAAAAATTATTTTGATATTGGTTATAGAAGAGCCACAATGACCATCTACACCAAAGCAGATTAAGATGTTTCTTTTTTCATTTTTTTAGGCTATGTGCTTGCCTGGAATGAAAGTTATCTTTTCTCTAAACAATCCATTACCCTCTGACGTAAAATGTTTCTTTTTTTTTTTTTTTTAATTATTTTTATGGAGGAGGCCCAAAGGGCAGCTCCATTACTGGTCAATAAAGGTTCCAAGCCTGTTTTGGATCTGATGAAATCACACTGGGAGTGTTAAAAAGCGCACATTCCGTTACACTTGCCGTCAATGGCCCAACCATGGGGGGTTTCTGCTGTTTGTTCCCCGCCTAGAGATATTGGCTTTATCTGCAGTGGTCATGCCAGTCCCTGCTGCTTTTAGACCCAATTTCCAGATAAAATTTAGACAAGCTTGACTTTGCCTCTCAATCGCTCGCATCACACTGAGTCATCTGACGCACATGTGCAGCTACTGTCGGTGTCCATTATTTCAGATTGGAATTTGGATGCTATCTATGGAGCAATAAAGCTGCAGGTGTTTCATTTGAAAAGTCAAACAGCTGCTTATCTTGCTTTTCTCCGGCCAATTAATTCTACAGCATCTCAAAAAAAAACCCAAGAGGCCCCAAAACTTATCAAGTAAAACCTTTGCATGGCAGATATCAACTTCTCCCGATATCAACTTCCTTGGACAAATATTCACACCCCACCAGGAAGAATCCTGTTCAAACTGGTTGCGGATTTTGCGAAATAAGGAGCAACTGTGAAGATCGAGAAGAGAGGGATTGGCTGCACAAACAGCAAAACAGTACAAAGATTTCAGTGGCTAATGAGATTGCATAACCCATTTTTGGAGACACTTCTCCATGTACTACCTTTCCTGTGTACCTGCTCAATTTAGCCTCATGCGTAGATATGAAACTCACTGTAGTGACGTGCCACACTGACGACTCGGAGGGGCTTCCATTCCGACCACAGTTTTATGCTGTAACAGCAAGTTGGCATCGTTTGTAATTTCAATATGTTAGTAATGGTAGTGCTGAAAACAAAAGAGCCTTTGCTCAGCATTGGTGGTTATAATTAAAGTCGGGCAATGACAGCTAAATAGGTAGGCTGATGTGTATCTGTAATATATGAAAATTAATTGAATTAATAAATTAGCCTCAATTTGAAAGTGGAAGTGTTTGCAAAGAGTTCCCAGAATGAATTATTTCAGCTATCTTCTCACTAAAAACAAATCAGCATCATCTTTGAGAATAATTGTATTGTAATAGCTTTCACCTGGAACCCCTTTAGGAAGAATGAGGTCATCTGAGGTCACATGAGCCTGCCCGGTTTTAATGCAGCAGAAAGATAAGAATAACTGGCTAATCGATTTTTAAAATTGCGTAAAAATGTAATATAGGTTCAAGGTTACTTTATTGTCATTGCATACTTCCCCATTAAACGAAGTTTGTCCCCAGGACCAGTAGTGTACCATGTACTGAATCAAAATCCTAAAATAGATAACCATGGTCAATATCCCAGGCTTCATTTTCTCTTTGATAAAGAATGGCTAAATGGCTAACCTGTGATTGGGGGACACAGTTATAACCTGTAAAACATAGCTGCATGTCAACAGTCTAACAGCCTCTGGGTAGAAGCAGGGTTTTAGCCTGGTAATTCTGGTCTTGATGATCTGCAGCCTCTGGCCTGAGGGAAGAGGGACAAACAGTTTGTAGACCAGGTGGCTTGGGTCTCCCCCGAAGAGGGTCGCCCAGCTCCTGCACCTGCTGATAACAATACCCTCAATAGAAGGAAGGCTACTGTGAATGATTTTCTGAGCGGCTGTCATCACTCTCTGTCTCTCTGTCAGCAGCTGTGCAGTTCCTAATCCAGGTGGTGATGGAGAAGATGCGTGTCTCTGCCACATACTGGTAAAATCAAGGCATTGGTGGGCTTTCTTTATGACAAAGGTGGTGTTGACGGCCAGTGTATAGTCCTTGGAAATTTGGACTCTCAGCTATTTATAGCTACGAACTATTTCTACAGCTGCTTCTCCAATGGGAAGGAAGCGGTGGCTTCTCCTCTTAACATCCTTAATAAGCTCCTCCGCCTTGTCCATATTGACGTGCGGTAGTTAGCTCAAAACCAGTCTACCAAATCTTCCACCTCCGACTGACACGACAACTCATCATTAATGGATATCTGACCCCACCACTACTGTGTGAACCACCATTTTAACCATGTGGTTGTCGTGGTCAGCAGTAGTATGTGAGTAATGTATGCAGCAGGGGGCTGAAGGCTCACTATTTGGGGGAGCTGGTTTTAGGGGTGATGGAGGATGATATGCCATGGATTTTGGTGTGTTCAAAAGTCCATGACCCAGTTGAAGAGGGAATGTGATAGTTCAAACAGCAGTAATTTGTTGACTACGGTCCACTACTACGCGATTGAAGTCTATCAGCCAGAATGAAAGGAAAGGTGTACAAGACAGCGGTGAGACCAGCAATGCTGTATGGTTCGGAGACAGTGGCACTGAACAAAAGACAGGAAGCAGAGCTGGAGGTTGCAGAGATGAAGACGTTGGGGTTCTCTTTGGGAGTGATGAGGATAGATAGGATCAGGAAGGAGTCCATCAGAGGGACAGCACATGTTAGATGATTTGGAGAGAAGGTCAAGCAAGCAAGACTTAGATGGTTGGGTCAGATACAAAACACAGATGCTTTATACAGGAAGGGTCAGAGCAGGATGTTCTTCCTGAGGAGACTGAGGTCGTATGGTTTTCTGCAGTGGGCTCCTCAAGACCATCTACCAGTCTTTGGTAGCCAGCACACTCTTCTTCGCTATAGTGTGCTGGTGGGGTGGTGCCAGGACTGGTGAGGTCAACAGGCTCAACAAGCTTGTGAGGAAAGCTCGCTCAGTGGTGGGACTCAACCAAGACCATCTTGAATCGGTGACTGTGCGGAGGGTGAAGGACAAACTGGGAGCTATCTTGGACGATCCTTCCCACCCCCTGCACGACAAGTTGTGGCATATGAGCAGCTCGTTCAGCCAACGGCTCATCCCACCCGGTGCTGAACTGAACGCTTCAGACGCTCCTTTGTGCCCACGGCCATCAGACTGTATAACAGCAGTCTGGACGAGACACAACCCTGACTGCCTGGAGGGCATCTGTGCGACCGTCAACCCATTACTCACTCGCCCACTCACATGTGTGGTGCCCCTAACTACGACTGGACACTTACTGGTCACTTACCTATCTATTCTAGTTTGTGTGTATTATTTATCTATATATGTGTATATGTATATGTGTAAATATATATATGTAGGTATGGGTAGGTGTATGAATTTATGTATGTATATGTGTGTATGGGCATGTATGGTGATATATGTGTATATTCATATATGTGAATATATATGTTTGCGCATGTATATATTCTTTCTTTTCCAACTGGCTTTTTGATGTTGTAATTGTTGCGCTGCTGTGACACACGAATTTCCTGTATGGGGATCCATAAAGTATTATCTTATCTTGTCTCTTATCTTATCTTATATTGGTAGACGGATGCCAGAATTGGAGCTGCCAGGCAGGAGGTCTACAGGAAGACCGAAGAGAGGATTTCTGGACATCGTGAGAAAGGATATGAAGTTAGTTGTTGTGAGAGAGGAGAATACAGAGAATAGGGTTAGATGGAGAATGTTGATTTGCATCAGTCATCCACTCTGCTCCCAATTCCTGGAGAACAGGGACTTGTACATCAGGCTGCTCCTCCTAGACTCTAGTTCTGCCTTTAAAGCAATTATGCTGTGGAGCTCTTCTTCATCCATTCCTTTTGGCTTTTTCCTTCAAGGGTTGCCACAGCGAGTCAACCGCCCTCATTTAACCCTATTCCCTGCATTGTCTTTCCTCACACCAACTAACTTCATGTCCTCTTTCAGTATATCCATAAATCTTCTCTTTTGTCTTCCTCTAGACCTCCTGCCTGACATTCCAACCCCAGCATCCTCCTACCAATTTAATCACTATTCCTCCTCCTTACATGACAAAACCATGTCAGTCTGGCTTGTCTGACCTGTACTTTTCTTCTGATAGACTCATTCCTGATCCTAACCATCCTCGTCACTCCCAAAGAGAACCTCAACATCTCCATCTCTGCCATCTCAGCTCTGGTTCCTATCTTCTCTTCAATGCCACTGTCTCCAAACCAACTTCCCTTTCATTCTGGCTGATGTTCTTCTATCGCACACTACCTCAGATACTAATTAATAATAAAAACCCTCCACCTTCTTTATCTCCACTCCCCGTCGCCTCATAGTTCCACTTGGGTCTATCTCATTCAAACACATATGTTCTGTCTTGCTGCGACTATCCTTCATTCTTCTCCTTTCCAGAGCATGCCGCCACCTCCCTAGGTTTTCCTCCACCTTTTCTTTGCTCTCACTACATATCACAATGTAATCGGCAAATATCATGGTCCATAAAGATTCCTGTCTAACCTCATCTGTCAGCCTGTCCATCACTGCTGCAAACAAGAAGGGCCTCAGAGCTGATCCCTGATGACGTCCCGCCTCCACCTCTCAGTTCTCTGTGACACTCACATCTGCTGCGTGGTTATACCCAGATGCTTGTGCGTGCGAAGGACCTGCCCAAGACCGCGGTGGCATTTTGGCTTGAAGGGTGCCCCTGAGACCTTTCAGAGGTTGATGGACTCAGTGCTGTGTGACCTCACTTTTATGTTTGTCTACCTTGACAATATACTGGTGGCTAGTCCGTCGGCTGACGAGCACCTGGAGCACCTGACACTGGTTTTCCGATGTCTGGGCGAACATGGCCTAATAGTCAACACAGCTAAATGTCAGTTTGGGCTGTCCATGATTGACTTCCTGGGCCTTCGCATTTCACCAAAAGGCGCAGTTCCGCTGCCTGCGAAGGAGCAAGTGGTGACTGACTTTCCCCGCCCGGCCTCATTCGGGGCATTGCAGGAGTTCTTGGGCATGGTGAATTTCTACAACCGTTTCCTCCCTCACGCTACCCACCTCTTTCAGCCGCTTTACGGGGCTCTGCCGTTCAGGTGGGGAAGCGACACAGTCAACTGGACTCCGGAGCAGATTAAGGCTTTTGAAGGGGCTAAGTGCGCCCTGGCTAATGCAGCCATTCCGGCCTATCAAGCACCCAAGGCGCCCAAAGCGTTGACGACCGATGCATCTGATGTTGCCGTGGGGACCATGGTTAAACAGCGACTGACGAATGTATGGCAACCCCTGCCACTTGGAGCATCGTTTTCTCCAAGGTGGACCTTGTGCGCCGTTATCACCAGGTGCCATGGTTGAACAGCGAATGGTGAATGCATTGCTACCTCTTGCATTATTAAGCGGCAAATTATAGCGTTTTTGACAGGGAGTTGTTGGCCCTGTATTTGGCGACCAGTCATTTCCGTTTTCTTCTGGAAGGCCGCTCATTCGCGGCGTATGTGAGTCACAACTTGTTATCCTTCGCCATGTTCAAAGTGGCTGAGCCGTGGTCCGACCGCCAGCAGTATCACGTTGCGACCATTTCTGATTTTACGACGGACCATTGGCATGTGGCAGGGAAGTCCAACCCTGTTGCGGATTGCCTGTCGCGTGCACTCGTTTGCCCCGCAGGTCGGGATGGATTTCTCGGCTATGGCCCGTGAGATGTTCTCGCTCTGAAGTCGGCGCATACGGGCCTCAAGCTGTAGGACGTAGTGGTGCAGGAAGCGAGCAATGCCCTCCTGTGTGACGTCTTTACCGGCCGTCCCCACCCTGTGGTTCCGGTGGCCTGGCATCGGCGTGTTTTCGTCTCACTACATTCCCTCTCACACCCGGGAGTTCGAGTGTTGGTGAAAATGGTTTGTGCTTAGAATGTCTGACCGGGCATTTGTAAGGCTATCAAGGAGTGGGTGTGTGGTGTGTCAATGGCCTCAGATTCATCGGCATGATAGGGCAACCCTCGAGCCATTTTCAATTCCAGCCAGGCGTTTCGACCATGTACATGCCGACCAGGTAGGCCCCCTGCCTCCTTTGCAGGGTTTTACGCACCTATTCACCATGGTATAATGGACCACCAGGTGACCGGAGGTCATTCTCCTGTCCTCCACGGCGACCTTCAACGTGTCCAGGGCGTTTTTCTCTTCCTGGGTTGCCCGTTTCGGCACTCCATCTGACATCTCATCGGACAGGGGTCCGCAGTTTGTATCAGCGCTCTGGTCAGCACTGGCTCGGTCATTGAGGGCTACGGCCCCCCGGCCCTCAGTTTCAAGGTCCCATTCTACACAGTTTCCATGATCTTTTGTACCATGTAGCCTCAGTTTGTGTTTGTGTGACATGCTGCTCACTGCTCGCGTCTTCAGCCCCTGTACGACTCAGCGTGTCGTGTTGGATGTGGGCGGGCGTAGGGAGCGAGTTCGCTCAATCAGTTGAAGCCAGAATATAGGGTGGCTGGTGAAAATCTGCTTCCTGCCCCGGTTCCCTACCTTTCGCCCTCCGTCCAGAACCCCAGCAGCACCTCCACGGGTCCAGCGTCCGGTGTCCCCGGCTGTTTCGACTGGGGAACAATGCAGCCGCCATGGCAGATTGAACAGGCCTCCCGTGAGGCACTAGTTTGTGTTCCAGGGCCCCTTCTGGGTGTTCGGGGGGGGGCGGCATATGAGGTCATATGAGGGGACATATGGCCTCTCACCCCACGGGACTTGGGGCTTGGGGGCGTGGTTTAAACCGAGGGCGGATATGTGCCCTGGAAGTGCACTGTGTCCTGTTATATTGTTGGTGCTCATGATTAAAGTCTAACTCATTCACAACTCCAAGGCTCCGTCATCAATTATTCCTCACAGAACACCACAATCCACCCTTTCTTTGGCCTTTGATACCTTTACCTTGCGCTGCATCTCCCCTCCCCCTGTACTCCTGTCTGTTCTCTTCAATCCCCTCAGTGTCCCACTTCTTCTTTGCTAACATCTTTCTCTATCTATACTCCTGCACATCTTCATGCCAACAGCAAGTCCCTCTACTTTTCTTACAGATGACACACCAAGTGCTCTCATCCCTGTCTCCCTGATCACACTAGCTGACCACCCAGAGCCTTTCTCAACTCCTTCCTGAAAATTATACAACACCCGTCCCTTCTCAGCTTCCCCACTTCGTCCTCTGCTCTGCCTTTGTCCTCTTCATCTTTCCTGTCACCAGATTCATCATAAAAGGCACCATCCTATGTTGTCTGCCAACAATCTACACCTACCAAGACTATACAGTCAGTGATCTCCTTCAGACTCCTTGTCTAAGAAGCTCTCTACCTGCTTGCTCCTTCCTCTGCTCTTATAAGTTACCCTATGTTCCTGCCTCTTCTGGAAAAAAGTATTCGGAAGAGCCATTTTCGTCCTATTTGCAAACTCTACCACTATCTGTCCCTCTGTGTTCTTATCCCGGGTACCAAACCTGCCCATCATATTTCCATCACCTCTGGAGAGCAGACATTGGTAAAAAGTGGGTCTATAGCTAGCTTTTAGCCTTTGCTAGAAGACAGGCTCGCTTGCCCCTCTTAAACTATGGGGGGTGGAGAAGAAGAGATGGACCCACTCAATATACTTTTAGTGTTCCTTCTGCTTTGGCAGACAAAATGTTCAGGTTGTAGCGCAACGAGAGAAAATGGTGGAGGCGTGGAAGAGTTGCAACTTTATTTCTTTCACACAAAACCAAACTGACAGTGAACTTCTGTGGACCATAATAACCCCCGCCTAAACCATGCCCCCAGCCCCTAGTCCTGTGGAGTGAGAGGCCATGCCTCTTAGTGTCTGCCACAAGGTCCCAAATCTTAAATACGTATTATCCATGCCATCACAGAGACACACACACAAATAGTCACACACAAAATCCAAACTTCAGACCTCAATTTTCTAATTTCAGAATGAAGAAGTCCTTAACAACTAATAAGCTATGCCTGAATAAGAGTTTCATAGATAATATAGATAGATAATATGTCTGTCTGTCTGTTTTTTATAGGTATTAACATCATATCAAAGTTATTACTTAATTTTTTTGGGTCTTCCTCCAATATCAATGTCATGTCCAATGTGATCGCGTTCAGGTTTCAACAAAATCATTATAAATCAGTTTAAGACATCATATCGTGAGCTAGATTCTGTAAAACCTATAGCTTCTTTCAATGTAAAGCACTTTCTGGATTTTCTGTGAGAAGGATGAAGCAGCTTGCTCTGACTGGCCAGTCACATTTTTTACTCAACCTAATTTATTGCAAAGGCTGGCTTTTCAGACATTTTCAAGTCAGAAAATTAGCTAGAGTGGAAGAGAGAGAGAGAGAGAGAGAGAGAGAGAGAGAGAGAGAGAGAGAGAGAGAGTTTCAAGTTATTAAATTACAATCATGCTGAAAGAAGAGGAAGAGTATTTCTCAAGAGCTTAATGTGAGTATAAGAAAATGATCCAAGTCCCATATTGATGTTAGATCAAGCTCTCGTGTCTTGGAACTTAGAACAGGCCAGACAAAAAGAAAAAAGAGAGAAATTTCAAACTTTCCTTTTCTCAGGGTCATAATTACAATAAGACTCGAAGTGCACAGCTCACAGGACTTCACAGCCTTTGTATTCATCTGTGTTTGTTTCAGTCTAACTTGGCAGATGTTTTCAAAATAAGTACTTGTTCTGGTTAGTTGACATCAATCCTTGCTATATCAGTCTCAAACTCATTCAACCACAATACTCTCACAAATGGAAATAGGTTCAAGGAGAAAAACACATTAAATAAATCAACTAGTTGACAACATGATGGTTTCAGCTCATACTGTTCCATTGAGCTAGTGCTTTATGCTTATCGGAAAATTTGTAATTTGGGAAATGGAACCAGATGTGAGCCACACTCAATTACACAAATGCATCGCAACAAACAACATGAACATTAGTTGTCGTTTTTTTTTATAGCAAAAATACCACAAATGCAGTATTTTTCAGCGCTCCTTCAGTAACTGACTGTACTGTTCCTTCAAACAGGAACTCAAACCTGAAGTTACGAAGTTTGTATGTGTGAAAGCAAATGTCAGAATATGCGAGACAGACCATAAAATGGTCTTCAACGAAGCAGCTCTCAAGAGCAGGGCCTGCGTGATAGCAGATTGGCTCAGAACAGGATTTTCTGTCGGGGATTCACAGTGAAAATGAGTTTGTCGGCGAGTTTATCATTTAAATAGAGAAAAATAAAGGCCTAATTCCTAATTCTTAGGACGCCTGCGTTATACTGCATTAATCCGGCATATGTGAATTAGAAATCATTGCCGCCCTGGACAGCACTCCAAAAAAACAAATAATGCAGATCAAGCTCTTCGGAACACGGTGGAAAAGGTTCGGCAACTTTAGTGAAAATTTAACACTTAACTGTTTGGCAGATGAAGACAAACAGGCTTTTGAGCACATTGTGGGCCGTTCTTTGTGCAAGTATGTCAATGCTGTTGCTGTTGCAATCTATCTTCACTCATGAGATGTGTCTCCTGTCCAATGTTTCCCATTCCCGCCAAAAATGTCATGCTCCGTCTCCTGGACCTCCACATGCCTTGGCATCACTGACCTCGAACATGGCCATGAATATCTCCGTCAGAGCCAAAAGGTTATTTTAGGAAAGTGTTGTTGGTTTGTTGGTACTACCATTGTCGATTGTCTCCCTTTGGTTTGCAATGGCACAAAAGAACACAGTGACGCCTCGCCTGGAAATGTATCCATCACATCACGTATCATTTAATTAAACCGTGGTATTAACCTAGCAGTATTTGTCTTATTGAGAGACAGGTGATGGAGCATGCCAAGGAAGCTGCATATTTCCAAGAATGTCATTAATTTCCTGCTTATTCAGATTTCAATTCCAGAGTGTATCATTTGGCTGAGGCCCACTGAGATGATGGAGGGCAGCTGCTCGCCGCAACTTCTCTTATTTCGAATTAAAAGGCAGGAGGAGATGGATTACAGATACTCCCATGTGGGAAATAAATCAGCTGGAGAGAACTTGATTTCCTGCTACTGAATCCTCTGCGTGGAGTACGGAGGTGCTGAGTGGTGGTGAGCTATGCCTCGGCCCGACAGCATACATTACAGAGTCTATGAGTATGTACAGTGTAGGTACTTGTTGTTCTGCTGTGGACTGATACCTTGACATGTCCGATCATCAAGGCTTCAATGCTACTGGATTCTGTATAGAACTAAAAGCTTCATCCAGAAAAAAAGGCCACACTGTGTATGTGCGTGCACATCCTATAACACTGTAAGAAAGCAGCTCTACTGGACTTGTCCTGTTAAAAATGTTTGTCTGGCCAGACATCTCATATCACCTAAACAATGAAAGCAAACGTTAGATACCTTGACAGAATGTGTGAAGCTATGAACAATTTTATATTCATAAGTTATATTCAGTTTCATCTGACATGTCATTTATCTCAAGTATTAATGTTCCAGTCTATCAGTATTACCAGGATATAATACGCATAAGATGGATTACACAGGGCAAGATGTTTTTGACAGCATACTCTACTGGTAAATAAGAGAGACACAATTTTAAATATTTATAGCAACAGCAAAATCCGGGTTCTTGGCGTCTTGGCCACAATCTGTCAATGTTATGAATCCAGATGCAGGAAGATCACTTACACTGCAGGTGGTTTGGAGAAGAAAACAGATAGGATAGCTCTGGAGAAATTTGAGAAAGGGAAGTTCATCCCTGTGTATTTCAAGCCCAATAACCCACTGCTACTGAACCTGGTACAACACTTTTCAAAGCCCCCCTGCACTGACTCAAATCATCGAAATGATTATATTCACGTCTCCTTCCACATTAGTCCTCATCTCTGAGCCAACCTCCTTCCTGCCACTGATGTGCCAAGGTTTTTTTCCCCATCCAGAAAGAAAATTGACTGGTACTCCAGCACTTGTCACTGTGTCATAAGCACATTTTCTTCAATCGGAGGCTCAAGTGTCACCAAAAGTGGAGTGAAGACACATTTCAAGCAGATTTTTTACTTTTTTCTGCTTCATTACCCTTTAGTTGTCCCTCTCCTCACCCATCATTCTTGCCTTTCCTGCCAGTTTCTTTCTGTCCTGTTTCCTCTTTTGTCGGCGGATGAGCTTAAATCTTAAAGGTGGACCATTACACAAAGATTCAACCGTGTTATTTTCAAAACCCATCAGTTGAGAGCCGCATTCGAGCATGTTAGAAAAATCTAGTCACATGAATTAATGCAATTATCTATGATTCCCTGCTGTTTAATGCAAATAAATATTCTGATGTGGTCTGAGAAGGAAGGATTGCGGAGACAATGGCAAGTTCCAACTTTATTCCTTGAGCACCAACGCAAAGCTAACAACGAATTTCTGTCGACCCAAATGCCCGGGACCTAATCCAAGCCCCTGCCTCCTTTCCCATGGGTTGAGAAAACAAAATAGTCTCTCATAGGAGGTTTGGGCAGCCTACCGTAACGATTACATCATCCCAGGTTGGCGGCCATAGCTGAGAAATTTACCCCGATGTGTACGGGGCGCACAAGCACACACGACAGGTAATCAGCAACAGGATGGACTTCCCAGCCACATGCTGAATGTCCATCGTGAACTCTGAAATGGCTGCAAAGTGTCGCTGCTGACGAGCGGGCCACGGCACAGTCACTTTGGACATGGCGAAAATCAGTGACTTGTGATCCATATAAGCCGTGAAGGAGCAGCCTTCCAGCAGGAGCTGGAAATGACACGTCACTCAGTGCAGGACCAATAACTCCCTGTCAAAAACACTTGTGTACTTGTGTACTTGTGCTCACTATCCTGCAGTTTGCAGCTAAAGAATGCAAGAGGCTGCAGATGCATCAGTTGTTAACACTATGGACGCCATGGGTGCGGGATGTGAGAGAAGGGCAGCTTTAGCCTGTACTTGACCCTGTCAAAAGCATGGACCCATCCAGGGGTCCAGTCGACTGTGTCACCCGCCTTCTGGAGCCAAAAAGCCCCATAAAGTGACTGTAGGAGGTGGGCGGCTTGAGGTAGGAAACGATCGTAGAAGTTCACCATGCCCAAGAACAATGCCTTCACAGATAGGGAAATTCCACCACCGCTTGCACATTCAAAGGCAATGGTACCACGCCTTGCGCGGAAATTCGATGACCCAAGAAGTCAAACACCTGCAATCTAAACTGACAATTAGCCGGGTTGACTATGAAGCCGTGTTCGTCCAACCGCTGAAAAACCTGTGTCGGGTGCTTCAGGTGCTCATTAGCTGAAGGGCTGGTGACCAATATGTCGTCAAGATAGACAAACACGAACTCAAGGTCACGCAGCACAGAGTCCATCAGCTTCTGAAAGGTCTCAGCGACACCCTTCAAGCCAAAAGGCCACTGCGGTCTTGGGCACGTCCTCCACATGCAGGAGCATGTGGTGATAACCACACACATGGGCGCCTGACAGCTGCATGGAGTAATCTTGAATGTGAGGGATGGGGTAGCGGTCGCCCGCGGTGGCGTTATTCAACCGGTGACAGTTGCTGCAAGGACGCCATGACCCATCAGCGTAGTGGGGAGGCCCACGGGCTGTTTGACCACCTCATTATCCCCAGGCATTCCATGATGGCGAACTCCTCCTTAACGGTGGCTGGTTTAAATGCGTCAAGGCGCCACACCCGCACTAAAACTGGCGGTCCCACCGTGAGGATGAAATACTTAACAGCATGTTTAGTACAGGCGGTGGAAAAGGCAGGTGTAATGAGCGACCCCGATGCTAAAAAGTTAGCATATGCTAGCAGCCTGGCTCCCCCTTCACAGACAGAAAAGTGGTAAAAGACACAGCGTCAATGAAACTGTTGTTCATCAAGTCCACAAGCAGACCATTCACGCACAGAAAGTCTGGGCAATGATGGGGACAGTGATGGAGGCAATCACAAACTCCCACTCAAAATAGCAGCTGTGATTAAATACAGACACCCACCTTGATTCAAATGTCACAATGGAAGAACCATTAACCGTTCTCAGTAGCGGGCCTCTGGCTTGTATGTCCGCACCCGTCAGAGGGAGCAGGCTCTTCTCAAACAAAAAACGTCTACCTGACCTCGAGCCCTTAATGAAGAACAGCTTGGTGTGTCCGCCAGCATCCACAGCTGCCACTCGAACGCCAGCCTTGGATCTCCCCGACAAGGTGCCTTGCCACCGGACCAGTGGTAGAAAAAGCATTGGTTGGTCCAGGGTCGTCTCCGGACAGACCCTAACCACGCCCTGGCCCCAGGTCCAATAGGGTGCGAGGCCTCACCCCTTGGTGTTCGCCACATTGTAGTGTATATATCAAATAATCAAAAATAATTCATAACAGCTAACGCTGCCATATGAGGCTCACATCCAGCTAAAAATGCAACATATGGTTACTTTTTTTTTTCTCTTGTGTAATGAAAAATTATGAAACAGCCATACTGAATCTCAATGTTCAATAAGGGAGAAGCGCAAGGATTCAAAGAAAAGACAGAATGGAAAAAAGAAACAGAGAAAGCTATTCCTCGATGGGCAGGACGATCTCCCGTCACAGGGATGCAAGTGCTTTTGTAGGTTTCATCCATTTCACAGCTGACCTTCGTTGAGCACGTCTTTCGTCCCGTCACACGTGGGCCTCTTCCAATCAACTCTCATTTGCTTCCCTCCTCTTTTCCTCAGAGGCTCTTAATGGACCTCTTTCATTCCATAAATGCACTCTTTGTCCACAGTCTTTCTGGAAGAATCAATTTATATGTCCACACATACATATATATTATTTTTGCTTAGAACTTCTCTGATTTGTAGATGTTTCCACAGGATTCTACTTAGTTTGGGGAAATGAAACAACCTGTGTTGCGAGCTTGGTCAAAGTTCCACTGCTGTTTTTGTACATTACATAATTTGACCTGTCAGCCAGTTGAGGGAAATGAGTGTGAGCGTAGGCCTCAAATGCAATACATCATATAAAGCGAGGTAGCATATGTTTAATCCAAGCATTGTAACCCGCCGCTGACACTTCCTCTGGGCATGGCCGAGAATAACCATTAACACTGGATGCAGCGAGTCTTTTTCTGGAAGTCCAAAAGAAGTTGCATTTCAAGAAGTGAAAAAGTGACAAGCGTATTGGAATGACGCAGAAAGTTATATTTCATGAAAGCTGTTCCTCTGTGAGTGAAAGACTGGGGTTAAATAACAACAACAACTCAGTGACGGAAAAAGTACGGAGAAGAGAAGTGGAGAGTTATGGAGGGAAAGAGTTACAAGGGACACTTCAAACTATAACACAAAAAAATCCATAAAAACACCTCACTTTCATCATCTACGTCAAAACAAAGTAGGAAGAAAGAAAAGGAAAAGCTTTTAAAAGAAGTTAAAAATTCATAGTTGACTCGTTGAGCGGGTTTGGTCAGACTTTTTGAAGGACATCTGCTGCTTGGAGTAATTAAAAGCAGCACATTTACAGCCCGGTGGGATTTTGTGTCTTTCTGCCTGATGAATTCGAGTTGCGTGAACAATAACATTTTATCACTTTGTTGACAGCGAGAGTGGCTGAAAAAAAAAAGGACTATGATTCTTATTAAACAATCTGTTCCAGGCATGACTGGATTTAGTGAACGGATGGTTTTGGCTTGTCTAATGTAACCGAGCACCTGGGATCCTTCAGGCATGCAAGAAATTTGGCACTCTGACAGGTGAAGAACTTCATCAGGAATCTTCAAATAAAGGCGTGTTCGTAGAACTTTGTACGGAGCATTACAAAAGCAGGAGAATTAGAATAATCTCCAGGAATGGCTTAAACCAAATTCTGACTGTTTCAGGAAGACTTTGGCCATCTTTTGTCTTGCAGATTGCACTGCATTTTTCTTATCAACAAATTTGAGTGGAACTGATCAGTGAGGGCGGCCTCTGCTGGTCTTGCCATGTCATGGTTATTTCTTACTTTTTACAGAAACGGCCTGTCATGTTGGCTTGCAAGAGTAAAAATCAATGTCATTAAAACCTTATAAAGGCTGTTTATACGGTTTAATGTCACCGCAGTAAATGACCTGTGTCACGCTATTTACACTGGGCTGACAATAAAAGTGCATATATCTGAGACACTGAGCTGCTGGTTCAGTACACAATCTTTGCAATGAAAATTTATCATTGAAATTCTATCAAGTCTAACCAGACATTGTTTGATGGCGTTAAAATTGGAGTTAAAATTAAAGGTTTACCTGTTGTCAAGTTGTTGTAGTATTTATAATACACATTTTTCTTTGCACGTTCATATATTTTTATTTGCATAATGCCAGAGAAGTGAATGGCTGAGCACATACACACACACACACACACACACACACACACACACATACAGAAACACATAACTGTCTCTGTGCTACTTAACATTTAGAAATCTACTTACCTTCTTCAGCCTTGTCCTCTCCAACTCAGGAGATCAGATGAACATGAAATAACTTGCAAGCTGTTGAATTATGTGACGGATCATAATCCTTGGGACAAATTATTACATGTCTGGGGATTGTAGAAAACAGTAATCGGTCTTATTCTCAGTTTGCTGAATTCATTTATTTTGATCTCGAGGCTGGATTGCCAGGGAACAATGAGCCTTTCTGGTCAATTTCTTTGGATGAAAGCTCTTTATTTGTGTAACCCCGAAGGACGTTCAGCGTTCAGGCTTGTTCCATGCAACTGTTAATGATGAATAACTCCATCAACATTGGGAAAATTTGATTGCAGGTAGATGATATGAAGGGGTCATTTTCAGGAATAACTGATGGATTTAATGGAATATTCCCCTGCATAAATATTTTGTCTTGACGAAGGTCTCCTAACTCTGTCATGCTGATAAACATGATAATCCCAACAAGGAACAGAATATGATTAATCTTTGTGGAAGAGGTGTTGTGTGTAATTCAACCCTGCCCAATCCCTGTACCCACCAAAGGGTAGTTTCCAGAGCACAGGAAGCTTTTGAGAGGGGCTGGTATGTAGGAATATAATCCGCTGTAATGGGGAATACTCAGATTTGCCTGAGCTACGGACTGTTGCTAAGCAGCCTGAGATGGGGGGGGGC
The DNA here is from genome assembly GCA_901007705.1 of Fistularia tabacaria. Lineage (NCBI taxonomy): Eukaryota > Metazoa > Chordata > Actinopteri > Syngnathiformes > Fistulariidae > Fistularia > Fistularia tabacaria. The sequence continues at coordinate 147,807 of CAAKHD010003112.1, read as the reverse complement.
TGACATTGGTGTTTGGTTAGTTCGGTTAGCATGGCGTTGCCTAAATAGAATGTCTAATTACTTAATCATGTGGGTGGTCAGAGGGGTTTGCAGCTTTCAAGCCTGATCTCATTTGGATAAGTATTTCACAATCTTGATTCTAATTGAGGGACCTTTGTTACTTGTTGTCTTACTTGCGATGCTATTTTTGTGGGGTTTTTTCTCTTATGTCCCCGTGGCTGTTTTTCGAAGATCCCAGAGAGCTTTTTAAAGTGTTGACAGGAAGGGGAAATTGCTAGCGGTCTATTCTCCTCTCAAACGCGCCTCTGGTTTTTCTTTCCTTTGAAGCCGCTGACGTTGCCTCTAAGCAAAGTCTGTCATTGTGGCCCTCATTTTCCCAAGGATTACTGTCACTGTCCTTTTCCTCTTGGCTAATCATGGCTTCACTCACACTTTCCCTGATTTCAGTGGCTGGCAGGTCAATGCGAAAGCAATGACTATTCATGTTCAAATCCCCGCTCTCATATCTGAGAAAGATCTTCTAACCGCCCATCACTCCGCTCATTTTTCCATGCCTTCTTTTATTTCATCCCAGTTCTCACTCCCATGGCGCACAACAGCCCCATTCTCTTCCATGTCTGTCTCCCAGTTAAATGCTTGGGTAGGCCATTAAGTGCTTTAATGACCCGGGGAGGCATGAATGATTTCAAAGAGAAGCAGTGTCACCTTTAGAGCCCCCGAATGTGTTTAATCAAAGACTTGTGGTATTATAAATCCCTCTGGTAACAACATTTAAAGTTGAATCAAAGGTAAACTGTATTCTCCCATGAAGCTGTCACAGGATCAAAAATGCCACCAGGGGAGTAGAAATAAACGCATCAGCTCTGATCTCCTCCTATGACTTCTGTTACTTTGGTGCTGGAGGTCCATGGCAAAGTATTAGGCATTTTTGTTTCTGATGCCTGATCAGTGTTTTTTATCTTTTCATTTTGACTTTCATCTTTCCCTCTAAGTATGAATCAGTTCCTCTCAAGTGTGATCTGAAAAGCAAAATTTGTAAATGCCGCCTGAGTGTTGAACACATTGTTGCACACATTTTGGAGGACGGCACTTTTAAACCTGTTTCCAGACATTGTGGATGTGACTTTTTAAGGTCCGTTGATGGCGTGATGAGCTTGGCATCATGAGATGCCGGTTCAAAGACGCTACTCATCACATTACTAATGAACAGCTTATCCTGTGTTACATAACCAATGCATACAGACTTAAATGCGAGAGGCGGGAAACATGTGCATAATGAAGAGCAGACAGGGCCGCAATCAGGGGAATACATTGACGATAATTACCTGATGTTGACGTCCTGTAATGTGTGCTTTGTGTGTCTGGAACAACAATGTTTGGAAAGACTGGGGGTAAATTGCCATCTGATTCTCTGAGTATAAGTATTTATAATAATGCTTTGACCCCGGAATTCAGTTTAGAATAAATAATGGGAAAACAGCTTTCAGTTAACAGAACATCTGTCTGTATTCTAGGTTTAATCCTTTGCTGCTCAAATGTATGGTATTTTTTTTCCGCTGTACTGTTTTTATTCCACTGAAAAATGAATAAATAAATAAATAAACAAAAACAAAAACAAAATATTAGAGCTTCTGCATGGTCTAGAATTAAAGAAATACAGAATTCAAACTGTTAGGAAAATGTGGAAAAATGACATTGATGTCTTTCTATCTATCTATCTATGAGCCTCTAAATGGCGTCACATATGTCTAATATCTTTATTTTGGGGGATCTGGAGCTGAAATGTTTGGGCATCTCTGAGCTGCAGCAGATTAACACATTAATTGTAGTCTAATTGTGCCATAAATAAAAAAATATATATATGTCTGAATACATATACACACACACAACACACACACAAATAAATAAATTCTCTCTCTCTCTCTCTCTTTATATAAATATATATATATATATATATATATGTATATATGTATAATGTGGCAGACACTAAAGGGTGTGGCCTCTCACCCAGGGACTGACAGCTTGGGGGGCATGGTTACAAAGAGTACATATACTGACGTTCCCGAATGTTCGGGAGAAGTGAATTATTGTGTTGATGTGTCTACACATTAAAGTTTGAACCCCTCCACAAGTCCGTCGTCATATTTCCTCGCCGACACGCCACATTGGTGACCCTCGACGTGATCACGTCTGCTAGCAAGGTAGTATGCGATTCCACTTCGGCCACATTGCCCCATCTCGCATAGCCGGCCCTGCCCATCACGGCCGTCTGGCTGCCGGAGACCTGTCAGAGCGACCCGGCCGCGTGGTTTCAGTACAAGGAGAATTGTGTCGGAGGAGACAGGTACTTTTCGGTCGTCGCGGCACTGGACCAGCAGGCCACCAGGGGGTCCATTGAGCCATTGCGCGACCCCCCCCTCCAGGACTCCAGCAGCACCTCCGCAAAGCCAGTGTTCGGCGCCTCCCTGATGTCCAGACGGATGGACAACGCAGCAGTTACCGAAGATTGCTCAGGCCTGCCATGAAGGACTACTTGCCCGGAGTCCCTTCTGGGTGTTGGGGGGAGTTACAGGGGGTACATATACTGACGTTTCCGAATGTTCAGGAAAAGTGAATTATTGTGTTGGCGTGTGCACACATTAAAGTTTAAACCCCTCCACAACTTCGTCGTCATATTTCCTCGCCAACCCGCCACAATATAAATATGAATATATATATATCCATAATAATATACTGGACATGTTTTTTCTACTTTATTTCCACTCCCAACCTCCTGCTAAATGATGTGACAATGTTGAAGTCCCTTCAGTGTGAGAACTCTTTCTACACTTTCTACATAACAGATACGATTAGTTTGTGGGAGGAAAAGCGGCTGGTCATAAATTTGTCTTGAGAACCTGAAGAACCCACTTGGATTTATCCATCTTTACCTCTTTGCATTTCTCTCACACCAAATTTGGTCTTTTGCTAATATGACAGCCGTAGTCTAATTTGGGCCATCGTCACCTCTGCAACCCCCACCTTCTTCAAAATGGCAACTTCAAAATTGCAACAGTTTAACAGCTGGTTCTTTGGTTGCTGCCTCGACCAATCTCTGACCGCATGGATCTCTGACCGCAGATCCATGCAGCTGTTAACACCACTGCCGTTTTGAACCGGACTCCCTTGGACAACATGTCTGCAACCTCCCTCTGAATGGTTCACGTGGAGGTTAAACACAGAAGCCAGAGAGATGGATTGTCACATTTGGCTCAAGTTTCAGCCTCCTATTTGTTTCGATTCCAAGGCTGGTCACTCAACTGCTCCTTAAATTTTTTTTTTTGTTCAGAATATCACATCTTCTAATGTTCTGGTTCAGCTCTGAGGCCACTGTCTTTCCCAGTTGGAAACCACTGTGAGACCGTTCAGATCACTGATGCGCATGGCTTTTTAGATTTCATTAAAAAAAAATCAGAAAAATGCAGTAAAAATTTAGCAGTCAAGTATTAAATCCATTTGAGGGACAAAAAAAATATACCGGTTAGGAGATCGATTCCACCAAAGTGCACTAACCAACGACACAGGAAGTCATTCTTGATTGAACTGTTTTGCTCGGTCAGATAACACTATCTCAATACCGTTACTCATATCCGGTTGTAATTTTGCTTTTTTAAACTTATTTATCTTAAACATGACCACGAGTTATATTCTATTATATCTATTATTGACCCAAGTCATTTTCATTATCTTTATTTGTTTATTAATTTTTATCTTATTTTACGTATTTCAATTTCTTTACTGTACTGAGCTACTGAGAACACACAGTGTCCAGGATCGATTAAGTTTTGTTTTTTTTGTAATCTGATTCGATGATATGAACGATGGCTGGATTTGATGTACATCATTCTTTGCTTAAAAACAGGATGTCTCATTTCACTCTAAATTATCTGATATGAAAAATATGGCCGTCTTATGAGAAGAAAAGACCAGCCCCAAATCTTTGGCTAAGTGTAAGAGATATTAAAGTTGAGTGTTTTGACATTAAGTCACAGGAAACTCATAATAGCATTTGTCAGGTAATCAGTATTGGCTAAACTAAAAACACCTCCCCTTGACAACACTGGCTGTTCAAGATTAGAATTTACCCGAAAACATATTGATATGCACATTTTTATTGATTCATTTATTAAAAGTACATTACGCACGGTGGCGTATTGGTTTCGCGCTTCGGCCTCACAAGACAGGACCCTGGTTCGATTCCGACAAGGGGGACCTTTCCCGGTGAAGTTTGCATGCTCTCCTCGTGCAGGCTAATTGGCAAAAAATGGGAAAATTGCCCCAAATGAGTGACTGACTGAATGGTTGTCTCTCTGCATACATGGCCTTGCAATTAACTGGTGACCAGTCCAAGTTGTTCCCCGTCCCTCGCCCAATGACAGCTGGGATAGGCTCCAGCATCCCCCGCGACCCTGAATGCAGGATAAGACGACGGAGGGACATTAGCTGCCACCAGGTAGGTGTTTGACACACAGATGGAGAGTTGCACATTCCAGCGCTGTATTGTCATCTGACACCTCTAATGTGACTGGTACACAGCATGGGTTTGGCTTCAGTCTAAACTTCTGATACAAAAATTTCCCCCTCAACAGCTCATATCAGTCCTTGGAGTCTGAGTTTATTCACTTTAGTTTTGGCCCACAGTGACCTTGCACCCTCCCACAGCTTATGACAGCCAAGTAGTCCTGCCTCCGTCCCCTCTGTCCAGCAACTTGTCACTGTGGATGCATATGGCCTGGAAATGAAGTGGCATTGTGGTTTATTCACTGACATGAGATGAAGATCTGACATTCCAGTCTTTGATGGCTGGTGTGAGTTTACCCCCCGAATAGTATGGAGAGGAAGAGGAAAAACAAGCCTGATGTAATTAGGGGAGAACTCTTTTCTCCTGACTTCCTGTTTTTGAGAATGAATTGCAAACAAGCCAGCGGCAAGGTATCAGGCACATTAGCAAAGTTTCCAGTGAGCTTATGCCCACAACTTTGATCTGCTGAGAAATGGTCACACACACTCACCCCCACTTTCAACAAAGTTCATAACAGAATGAGGTGTTGGTGAAGAACAAGTGAGTGAGGAATTAGATGAAGGAAGAGGAAAATGAGATGCAGAGACAATTTTGCAATACACATAAAGAGTCACTTTAAATGTAAATTGCCGAAATACGTTCTGTCGCATGACTGAGATGGATCACATTCACATTCTATAATATCACCTCAATCTCCCTTAGCATATATTTAGGATTATATTGGATTACGCATTACATTATTTTAACACATTAAGTTGCTAAGTACATTCCTAGTGTGTGTGTGTGTGTGTGTGTGTGTGTGTGTGTGTGTGTGTGTGTGTGTGTGTGTTTGTGTGTGTGTTTGTAAGGGTGTTGCAGTCTGGATACAAGATACGTACAATCAGAACAGGTAAAAAAACAAAATCCTATAATCAATATTTTGATATTTAGTACTTCTATCTTTTATAAAAATTAAAGTTATGTTGGTCGGACAAAAAAAACATTCCGATAGTTGATGGCGTCATTGTTAAAGTGGAGATTAAAAAGCTGAGGGACCAGAGTTCTATTTGGTGAAGCTCAAAATTTTGGAGCAAGAACAAATAATTTATTTTGAGAAGAAGTCAAAAAGAGAGTACTTTGGAAAGTAAAATGTGTGTGTTTGTGTGTGTGTGTGTGTGTGTGTGTGTGTGTGTGTGTGTGTGTGTGTGTGTGTGTGTGTGTGTGTGTGTGTGTGTGTGTGTGTGTGGGGTCTAGTTTGTTCTCTACTCTTGCTTATAAATAGTGCGACTTTTTATTTTTTTTGTTACCTTTCTT